>JACXSJ010002387.1:0-21880 GCA_014851325.1 Pentalonia nigronervosa | reverse complement strand
TATATAATATTATTATTTTAATAAATAAACATTATAGGTAGTTGATAATAATTACATTTTCTAAAAGTTTCTTCACTATCTCATTTTACATACCTAAAAGTTTAATCCACTTATCAACATGTTTTTTGGTGTTTGTCGGCGATATCCCTCTCAAAATTGCCATTAGTTTTAAAGTTTCTCTTCCAGTAAGTTGATCATTTATTGCATCAAATTGAGGGCAATAACCAATCAAAGAAACATACTATATAGGATTATTAATTAATTCATACATATTTTAATTATAAAATTGTATTCTATTTTTTTATTAACCTGATTTATGTTAGAGCTGAGTTTATACAACTTATCGGTCTGAATAGAAGCATCGCCTTTTGAAGGAAATGTATCTCCAGTTAAAATTCGGAATGTAGTTGTTTTACCTGCGCCATTCACACCAAGTAAGCCAAAACATTCACCAGGGGAAACGGCAAAACTTATACCCCGGACACCAGTGAATTTAAAACTAAACTTTTTAACCAAGTCATCAACCAGCAATAATGGTGATGAAGTATTATCTAAAATGTAAACATGCAGTTTAATTAAATTTTTTGGTTATATGTTTACAAACATTTTGAATTACTTGAACGAGTTTTAGCTGCATCAACTTTGTCTCTTTCACCACCAATGTCTGGATCTTCATTCTCATCAATATAACTAACACCTGTACCAATGATTTTGTTAAACACAAACTGATATAACCGATGAAGTATTTTATAATCAAATAAGAATATAATGGATATATACAGTATGCTACTGAATAATAAAAATAAAGTTTCTTCTAGTATGCCATTTGGATCTTTATCGGATTTGAAAACAAAATAACTTTTTGGTTTAGAATCAATAGCATCTAAAATGTTTAAATATAGGATTAATAATAATGTCAGTTAACATAAAATAAAAAATATAAGTACTTACTTTTACATATATCAGTCATATATGGTGATTTACATACTTTGCACATGTTGTTTTCCCACGTAATGAGTAGAAATCCTGATATACATGATGAATATGAAAAATGTGGAATAATTAGAATTATTAACCTTATTATATTCAATGTGTTAAAGGAACTAATTTGATTACTAAATCTTATTAGATCTCTCAAAATAAACAATCCAGTATTTATAAACATTCCTGTGAACAAATTAATCACAAAATTATCAACATAATAGATAATAACTGCTAACTTATAAAATGAGTATAAAATACCTATTATAAAATTAATTGCAATAAACAATAACATGGAACTGACTAGGGATTTTTTTAAAAAGCTAAAGACATATGCATAGAGTATTGCACTCCATCCATAAATAAGTAATAATGTTAATAGAGCACCTGTAAAAATCATATTTAAATTAAAAATTAAATAAAATTAATATTATATTATTAAATTTAAACATTATTGTAGATTAACTTACCAATTTCATTTGAACCAGTAAATATGTTGTTTGTATCCAATAAATACATACCAGCCAATGTTAATAAAACCACAATTATGTAACAAAAATAGTCCCAAATGAAACAAGTAACCCAATACATGATTGGTGAAAGTTTAGTCATCATTTGTAAGTGTTTAATGCCACTTACTCTTTCATTTAATGGTAATGCTATAAAATATCCTATTAAATACAGTAATCCAGGCGTGAAAGTAGTTATCCAAAGAAACACTAATGACATCCCAATTCTTTCATCACATATATTCTAAAAAAAAAAAAAACATGTATCTTAACTGTATATTTAATTATGACAAATACTTTACCATACTATCCATATGAATCGGTTCATTAACAGTTGAAATATATGATTCTGTATTTCCTGACAATTTTTGTAATAAAGCATTAGAATAAAGATTTACTGCAATTGCTGGAGTATGAATAGCTATATTATTATAAATAACAGTTGAATTTGTTTGGTTAAAGTCACCAGCAATCATAAGATTTGTTCTGTAATTGAATACATCATCTTTGCACATTTTTAATAAATCTATAAAACAAATATTTTATTATAAATACATTTTTAATTTAAAAATACAATTATGATTAATTAAAATTTGTTAACTAAATGTTATATTTTTCAAGTTTTATTGACTATTGTACAATATTTTAGATACTAAGTAACAATATATTTTTCTAAATTAATGGTGTTTTTTATCAAAGCAGCAATATAACATTTTTTAATGAACAATATATTTAACTATTACAAATAAAAGAACGATATTTATAATTTAAATAACATTAAAAAAGGGCAGCATAATATGATAATGGAAGTAATTGAGAACTGGCATATGTTATAAAATTATTAAAAATAATAATTATCATGGTTTAAATATAACTTAAATAATGTTAATGATATAGCAGACCCAAATTAAATTATAGCATGTTTATAATAAACTAAATTTATATCATGATGTCAAAATAGAACTAAATAATTACACTTTTATTTGCAGGTCATATGAACATTACACATACACAAATGTAGAAACATTTTTAAAGTTGTACAATAACAAGTAAACATAGCAATAGAATCATGATGACCATATGACTGATGAACACATAGAAAAATAATAACTTATTAGTGTCGACAATTATATATATTATGTTGATAACAATCATAAAACTAATTTGTTACATAATATAGTTTTACCATTATATCAGATTTAGTAAATACAAAAAAAAAAAAATATTAAAAAAATTTAAACCTTTGTCTTGGCTATGACAAGAAATTTTTTTGTTTTTTTTTTTTATAAAATATAAATAATGGTTAGAATCTATACAATTGAACAGCTAGTGTACAAATCTATATGAACAATTATATAATTCGTTAAGTTTTTTATTAATTATTTTATGATGTTTATTGATTTATTATGTTTATTATTATTTTAATTAATTTAATATTACCTGAAAAAACTAGTTTTTTTTTTATTAAATATATAAAACTTTTGACTCTTATGAATACTTATTTAATATTTTTAATTATTTATTTATGTTATTATACTAATACATAACAAATATTATTAACTCTCTATAATTAAATAATAGTTGCTGAAAAATAATTTTAAGTGTTTTGGGACCACAGAATAAACAGAATATTTGTTCAGTTTATAACAAATTATTGCAATTGTAAATGTTTTATTTTTTATGTATAAATAATATGCTGAAGAATTAAAATTATTTGTGAAATAAATTTTTATTATGTATTTGGGACTGGAGCGTAGCATGTTTTAGGAGTAAAATATAGGCAATTCACATGACATGTACATTTGGCTGTATCAGTATGAATAGTAAATTAACATTAGTATGTGTAATCTATTATTGTTTTAAAGTGTCGCATAAGCATACACATTTCAATATGTTGCAAAAAATTAAATATAATTTCATTTGTATATCTATAAAAAAACATTAAAAATTACTAAAAGCAGTTGTAAATTAAACATATTTCTGAAGTTTGATTATAATTTCATAAAAATGGTTGAATTCATAAGTTTCTAGACTAGTCTATTTAGGAATCACTTTTTTTAATTAAAATTTGATGTTCCTAAAATAAATACAAAAGTAATGAAATTACTTTACGGAATTTTGAAAATATTATCTCAATTTGAAGGTCCTTTAAAATTGAAAATTGACTTGCCTGGTTATTTTGTCAAAGAATATAATGCATTAAAAACTAAAAACACAAAAATATGTGTTGCGATTTCCTTAAGATACATAAATATATGCATATTAACAATGGTTATATTAATCTTGCTCAGGGGCATAAGGGAGAATAGATCCCTAACCAGAGCCTTTGATAATTGATAAAATACTAAAATAGTATTCCAGCGACTACTGTACTTGAACATAATATATTGAAAATTTAGTATTTTGTGTGTAAAAAAATGTCTGTCTTCCTAGAACAAATTACTAAATACACATCACTGCTTACCATTAATTATATTGTTTTCTGATGATGTTTCATTGACAGTAGCTTTATTTGCTTTAGAAATAGTTACAAAATTTGGTTTTAAATTTTCAGTAGAATTATCTCCTGCACGGTAATATACACTGCTATCCTTGTAAGTGCTCAATGATATATTTAATCCTTGAGAAACGATGGATTGATCGACTAAATAATTAGTTGATTTCATAACTATCAAGCCCAACAGAATTGGTCCAATTCCCTGGAAAGAATGAGAAACAAATTAATTATCAAATTCTTTTTGTTTGTTATTGCCGTATTAGTATGTTATATTATAGTATTTATTGCCTCAACACCAAACAACCTTCATAAAAAAAATAACTAAACTGTGCCTCAATTAAATCATTAACAATAATATGTCATAAATTTTAAATTTTCAGCAGAACAATGAATGTATTGGTTTAGTCGTTTTTTTTTAATTTTGTTTTTCTCTAGATAATGCTTCAACTTTAGGGTAGATTCAGGTAGCAAATTATCTAGTTGCTACTTTGGGAGGTTAAAAATTAAAAAAAAATCCATACCTACTTTACTTAATAATTGGGGAAAATGAGAATGATATATTGGCAATACTTAAGTTTGACAAAATCAATTTTGTTATTTTGTTGCAATTCAAAAACAAATAACCATAGATACTTGAAATTCTCACTGAATATTTGTTATAAATTTATAATAAAAGCATTTTATGGGCAGATTATAATTTTATGGAGGTCTTTATGAAAGTTTTTAAAACTAAATACAAAGTTCAACATAAGTTGATTTCACAGCAACCTAAAAAAAATATATCAAAAGTGTATAATTTGCACAATTTTTTTTCATAGATATTTTAAGTTCACTATACTACATTGACCATACTCAATGACGAGAAAAACTCGACACCTACAATACAACAAAGCCTGGTTTTTACTATCATTTTAAAGTTTTAATAGAAAATGTCATAGTATGATGGTTGCTTGGTAGTGACATAATAAATTTTATACATGGCAAGAAAATAGCAAACGGTTACTAATAATTAGTAATAATCAATGGTGGCTTGTGAGGTTCAGAAAAAGTAATACACAAATAATTTTATAAGATACCCGAGTAAGTTGGTAAAAAAAAAGTTATTTTAGTAATAGGTAAAGGGTACGGGCGTAATGGGCTCTCACATTTTCAAGGTAAAATTAAAAAAAGTGGTGCATGATATAAATAAAAAAATGTATTTATAAAAAGAATAATATATAAATTATAAGATTTTTTTTTATCTATTAAGTTAATATTATTAAAGTTATTTTTTAATACATTATATCGTCCAAATGATGATTTTGACGAGTGACACTAAATACAAAATGCCCTCTGCGTCACAGTCACACACTTCGTGTTTTTGAAATATTCCTCAATAACGAAATCACATTGTTCACCAAACCATGACTAAAAACCTTATTAATTACCCAAAATAACATAAAAAATAACTCTAATCTAATCGGTTTGATTACACACTTCAATAATTATTTGAAGTATGAGTCTATTAAGTTGTACCCTATACATACCCAAAATAATGAACTTATCTATATTTCAATTTTTAAAGCTTTTTAAGCTCAATGGTAAAATAAATAGAGAAAAAATAACTTAATATCACATCACAAAATTGTTTTATTCTGTTTTTAAATATTATTGATAGTAAATAACTTAAGAAATGTGAGAACACAATGGCGGCAGTTAATGACTAATGCATAGTGGTGCATTATCGTTCAAACGATCAACCTGATAAAAGCATAATAAAAAATAGGTTCAGTGCACACATTTAATGTGCTCCAAAATATCATGTTTTATTAGCCTATGCATCAATGCATGTAACTATTATTTGTAAGGCCGCCCAACAAATTTTTGCTCTGCAAATTATATAATGGTTAATAGACATACATGTCAAAATGAAAAACTGCAAAAACTTTTTTTCTTTTTTAAAAAACAATTTTTATATTAAAAGCTATGAATGCCTTGGTATAATAACTAATTTTAATCTATAATAGAAATCTTAATAATTTTTTTGAAGGCAGTCAAGTGCTCCTATGTATCATAGCACAAGATGCTACTAGTAATAATAATATTGATTATCAGTATTAAATTTTTTAGTATAAATAAAGAACATAATTATAACTTACAAAAAATAATGACAAAAGCCATCTCCTATATGTATAAATGATTTTTTTTTCCAACAAAATTTTAAACTGATTTTTCATTAAATTTATTCCACTTGTATACTTTGGCATCAATGCTAAAAAAAAGTGATAGTTAATGATTAGTATTAAATAATAACTAATAAATTATAACATTGTAAAATATTAAAAATATATTATACAAAATTTTATTTTTATTTAAAATGTTTATAAAATTTAAATTAATAAAACAAGATAATATATTTCAGACTTAATTTTTTTTAAGGAATATAGACAAATTAAAGAATTTGAAGAAATTAAATATAAAAGTTAAAAATTAAAAAAAAAACAATACTTATTTGTTGTTTTTTTAAGCATAATTTTTGTATATTTTTGTGGGATTAATTTTTATTTTTATTAATTAGTTTTTTATCGTTTAAATATCACTTTATAATGTTAAAGAATATAAAAATTCTAAATCAAGACTTATTAGTATATGAAAAAAATATGTTTTAAAAATTATATTATAAAGTATAATACTAACAAGTGCCTTGTATAGAAATATATTTATTGTAGTTGATAAACTAGTTATTATTGGTTTTTAAATATTTGAAATGTACTAAATGAATAATTTATCAATTATTAATATTTTATGATACATTCACTATAAAAATGGAAAACTAATCAAAACATACAATTGAATGTAAACACATAATATAGAAAAACTATTCCTTCAAATTTTGAATTAGGTATATCAATATTTTTAAAAAAAGTATTCACTAAATAATTTACAATAAATAAGATAGTTATCATTTGAAATACATTTTGTATCATATCTGGGTACTCTTTCAACAAATCTTAAATTTTTTTTTTTAAAAAAATGGTCTTAAAGTATATTAAAAAATTCCAAAAATCAAAACTTTTTATAAATTCATTGTTAAAACTAAAAATGGAGATGAGCATATTCAGTTAATCATCCACTTAAATTAAATAAATAGATTATTATTATAAAACACAAAATTTAATTACGATTTTACATTGAAAAAGGTTAAATAGTGAAATTTAAATTTTAAATTAGCTTTTATTTATTTTATCGACATGTTTAATTTTTTTAAGAATATCATAATAATAATAAATTAAAAAATTACTTTGTGTGACATCATTATTAGATAGTTGTTTTGGTTCATCTCCGTCATATCCAGCTGTAACTAAACTAAAATTCAAACAATTTATATGTATAGATATCATTCTATTTCGATTAATAATTTTAAAAATCTCATGTGACATGTATATACAATATCTATATACATAAATATGTGTAAATGATATGCATAGTGACAATGATTTAAATTATTACAAATCAACTAAAATTAAAATACTACAAATTATCACGAAAAATTACTAAAATTATCTATACAATTGAACCGCTTAATACAATAAATATTAAATAACAAGTGATTGATGAACAAGAACAACCAACAGTCAGTTTAACACAAAAATAAAATAAAGGACAGATGACAAGATAAGAAATAACAAGCCTGTTTGAACTTCTCACCGTTGGTTATTGTTGTCACCAAAACCATTATGCAATGTTGAGTTTTTTTTATTGTCTATCCTACATTAAAGTTTATATATTTGATAGGAATATAAATTAATATTAAGTTTTATGTTATAATATATTAAAAAATTACTTTGGATAGATGTCGCCTGTAGTTGGATTAGTTATTTTAACACTTTTCAAGTGAAAATTTTGTTTTTGAAATTCTAAGGCAGAAAACAGAGCACCAAATTGATTTCTTTTTCTAGCTGGTAAATTAAATATAATTTGCATTTCCATATCGGCCATCAAAATAAATTCAGGCACATATTGTTGAATTAAATTGGTTACTTGGTCAACATTACAATCAACTTCCTTGGTTATAATCAACTGATAACTACCAGCATCTACTGGTGTATTTATAGATGACATATCATCATCATTATCTGATATATTTTTTTCAGCTCTAAAGAAAAAAAATTTTTTTTAGCAATTAAAAAATATAGTTTTTTAATTATTTTTTATTCTTAATATATTAACTATATTAAATTATGTTTCATTACGTGAGCATATTATACATATTTTTTTATTTTATAGATATGGATATAAATTTTATTTGAGTTAACTTAAGATGTTTAGTTCAAGTTCAAAAATTGAACCTAATTTTAAGAAAACCAGAACCAATTCGATCTTAAACAGAAAATTCAAGATTCTATAATTAATCAATTGAAAGATTTGATCTGAGACCATATTATGTTAGAGTTCGACGCACCTCTACTTTTATACTTTAATTTGTCAAGAAGCGTGGAATTAATATTTATTAAATGTTTCAATAATTTATGTGTAAATTCAAATAAAAATAAAAATATTAATACTGAACATCATTTTTCTCAACAATTAAAAATACAAACCAAATGGTAAACTAAAAAAAAAAATTATTTAAATACCTATTCACTATATTATATCAAGTAGACTATTATAATGTGAAACGAA
The DNA here is from genome assembly GCA_014851325.1 of Pentalonia nigronervosa. Taxonomy (NCBI): domain Eukaryota; kingdom Metazoa; phylum Arthropoda; class Insecta; order Hemiptera; family Aphididae; genus Pentalonia; species Pentalonia nigronervosa. The sequence continues at coordinate 13,231 of JACXSJ010002387.1, read as the reverse complement.
TATCCAGGGAACAAAGATAGGTATCAGACATCAATTTCTGCTAGACATAAGAAATACTGTTTTATCTATGGATACCAGTAAGTCTAGATTTTATACTGGAAATGCTATGATAAAATTTAAAACCTATAACTTAATGCATGAAAATTCAATGCACAGGATTGGTTATCTATAGTTCATTGAATTATGGTAGTAGAGATATTATTATACTAACCTTAAGTAAAATATACAAGAGTTTTATTAAAAAAAAAGATTACTTCAGAAAAACTTCTTCCATTGTTGTACAAGATATACCCATTCCTTTTATAGAGAATTTTTCTCTATTAAGTTCTAATATTTTAAATACATCTGGAAATTGATCAGTGTTTTCATTGGGTAAATTAATAACAACTTGAGCAGTCAATGAGCTTTGAACTTCTGCTTCTGGTATAATTTCTTTAATTGTTTCTATAATTTTAGATTCATCGCATGGTTCCTCTTTTACAATAGTCAAATTATAACCAGTTCCTGTTCATTTTTATGAAATCTATGATTATTCAGTAATGTTCAAATTGATTCATTTTTTTTCTTACCATAAGCTTTTTTTAAAAATAATGAAGAGCCATAACATTTAACTTTTCCATGGTCCATAATAGCAATCCTGTCACCAAGGACATCAGCTTCTTCCATAAAATGAGTCGTTATCAAAATAGTCCTTGTTCCTCTAAAAGACTAAAATAAATATATTGACATTAAAAATATACAAAGGAGTATTAAAATATTTATGGCAGAATAATTTGTTTTTTCCAAGTTCAGACATTTTGAAAATATCATTAATAAAATATCTATGGATAACAATATACAATAACAATGAACAAAATCAATAAAATAAAGAGATACATTTAAAAATAGTTATGTTTGAGGCAGAGGACTTAAAGCTCTACACAAATCATTAAATAATTTTTTTTTTAAAGTTAATACATGCATTTTTTGAATTTTAGTTTTTTTTTGGAAATTGCTATGTTAATGAAATGTTATTTGTGTATCTGCATATTTATAATTTGAGTTTCTGTGTTAAACATTAATACTTTTTGAAATAATGAGTGTCTTATATTAAATGGATCACTCAGTAGATACCAAAATCTGGCAAATAATTATAAAGAATTAAAGATAAATAGATATCATACCAAAAGTAAATCCCACATTTCTCTTCGGGATTCAGGATCCATTCCAGATGTTGGTTCATCTAGTATTAGTATCTAAAAACAAATAATGAATGTTATTTTTAGTAACTTTAAAATTTAAAAAATAACATACAATTAAAATTAAAACCTTACTTTAGGATCGCCAACTAACGCAATTGCAAGAGACAACTTTCGTTTCATTCCTCCAGAAAGATTACTTACTAGTTCATCTTTCTTTTGCAATATATTTAAAAGTTTAAGCAGATGTAAACCTTCTAATTTTGCAGTTTTCAATGGCAAATCTTTCAACTAAATTAAATAATAAAAATATTACAATTTCCTTAAAATATTATGTAGTTAACATTTAATGCATACCATTCCAAAAAATATTAAATGATCCAAAGCAGTCAAATAAGAGAAAAGTAAATTATGTTGGGGACATAAACCAAGATTTTGTCTAAAATTGTCAATGTTACTAAATAAATTTTTTCCATTAATATTTATGGTACCATATGTTGGAGAAAATAGCCCTTTAATATAACAATCAAATCAATATATTTATATATGATAATATTTATTAAATATAAAAGCTACCTGTTATTATTGACATTGTAGTTGTTTTCCCAGCACCATTATGACCTAAAAGAGCAGTTATTTGTCCTTTATATAGATCCAAGTTTACTCCATTGACTGCATGAAAATTTCCAAAATGTTTATGTAAATTTTGCACACTAATTCCAATTTCATAATTGATTGGAGGTTTTTCAAAAAGCTTACTGCTACTTTTACTAATGGGAACCATTACATTATTTTCAGTCTTATTTTTTGACCATTTACATAAGAAATTAAATGATTTCGCAACACCAAATTGTCCTGGCATGACTGAGTCAATGTACCAAGCAAAAAATCCATATAAGAAAGAATCAACAACAAACATCAGTAAAATGAAACCAACAGAAAAACTGTTACCACCTTTTCCAGTCGTAAATAGAGTGGAGAATTGAAGACCTTTTCCTTGAGTTTCAAGTGATGATATAGCTATAAAAGCTTTTGATAATGCAAAATTTGGAAATAATGTGAATAGTGTTTGAACCAGAATGCTTGTAGAAGGTTTCAAAATACTTTTGGGTAAAGTGAAAGTGAGACACCAGACAATACCACCAACAATTAAAGCAATTAATGGTCGATTGAATAAACTACTAATTGCAAAACAAAAAAATACTCCAGCAATCATATACATTATTAAAAAAATCCATAAAAGTAATGGATTTGTATAATTTAATAACTTTGCTTCACCAGCAGATGTTTCAAAACAAGTAAGATAAGTGATAACTGTGATTGATATGGCATATATAAAAAAGTTGTGTAATATCCATCCTGTCCATATCATCCATGGTTTAAGGCCCATGATTTTCATCAATTCTTTTACCCCAGAATCTTTTTCTTCAACAACTCTCTTAATTGTATTGGAACACATTAACAAAAAACTTAAAACTGTAAATAATGGCAAGAAAATATCAAATAGTTGTTTGAATGTTGAATCCTTTAAGTAACTTGCATAAGGGTACGACTGAATTTTTAAATTATAATCATTTATATTTAGACCACTTTTATTATTGGCACTCAAAAAAATAAAAGCTTTATCTAAGGTTAACTGTAATGCTAAAAATCCCATATTTAGGTATTCATCGCCAAAATCCATAGGTCCTGGGTTTTCATATGGTGGAAACAAATGATCTGTTAACCATAATTCATTTGTGCTTCTTATCTTGTACTTAAAGACTTGGGATTTTAAAGTTTTTTCAAAAACAATTCCAAATCCATTAAGAGTAAAATAATTTTGATTGGCATTGAATTTAATTTTAAATTTGTTTATCATTTCATCTTCATTATTAGCTGTTTCAATGTTATTTGGAAAAATATCCAATTTTGTTTTTACAATGTTCATAATTTGTTCTGTTTCAATGGTTTGTGGAGTATACACAAAATGGGCTGACGAGTGATGCTGCATAAAATGTTCATATAAAATGTGTTCAGGAATAGGACTTAGTATAGTCTGGTTTATAATTGTTGGTTCTGATGTATTTTTATTTGAGAATTCTGACTTCACATAATTGATTAAAAAAAATAACAAGCACGGTACTATTATTTCAATTATGGTACCCAACCAATGTCTTTTTCGTAGTTGTAAGCTTTTCCATAAAAGTACTTTTATCTTTAACCACATCTTTACTTATTTTCTGAAAAAAATAAATATATATTAAGTATGTTGATGTATGTGCCAGTAATTAGGTGTTTAAAATTACATCATGTAAAGAAATTGTTTATATAAATTACAGTAAAAAAATGAAAACCCTTATGTTTAATAATTTTTGAATCACAACAAAAGAACAAAAGAAATTTTGTCAAAATCTGGTTAAAATTTATTAAACAATATAATATAATTTCTAGTGTATGTTAACATTTTAAGAATTCAATTTGTTATTTGTTTGAAAATGAGTATTATAAAAGATGCCTAATAACGGAATGGATATGACATGCCTATACTAAAATGGCATATGAGATTTTGTAATTGTAATAGTGGTACCTAACCGAGGTGAATCTATCTATGGTGCTATGATATTAAGATGTGAAAATTTGCTTCTTAAAATTCAATAACAAAAAACTAAGCTGATGTCCTATTTATTCCTTTAATATCTATAGTACTTTAAGTTTTTAAATTTGATCTGATTCAAAGGTTAACCAATTTATTATTTGTTGTTTTCAGAGCATCAATTATATAATTATTATCAGCTAAATAATAGACAAACATTTATGAATTTATCTTTCATTTTTATTTTTTCAATTAATTTTTCAAGAGTTAAAAAATATTCTTTAATATAACATTGAGTTGCCTTTTAAATGACATATTTTATAATAGGCATATTATCCAATAGATATGTATTATAATTTATAAAATATTTATACAATGTTTAATAGTGGCCTTGAATTAGGTTGAACCAAGAGCAAATATAAGAAGGGGTGCGGGTTAAGTTAATGTCATGTGAGTAATGGCTCTACCAAATTCTACAAACAATTAATAAAAAAATTGTTATAACTGTCTGAAGCTTAAGTTTTTGCAAGTAATTTTGTAATTCAAAATTTATTAAATGTTAAATTTTTATAGCTAAAGATTGAACATTTAATGCAAGGTTGGTTTCTCATAAGTGGCTTATACTGTAACCCAAAAATATGAAAAATATAAAAACACAATTTTCTTCATAGATATGTTAAGTTCAAATTTAAACAAAATTAGATATTTAAATGAAGAATAACAATTTAAGTTATTTTGTTATAATATAAAAATATTCACAAGTACTTGAAACTTTTAATATACACTATTTTATTTTACACACAGTGACCTTTTCAAATGCAATGTTTTTGGTAAAAATTAATTCAACTTAATATATTTTAATGTATTTACTAACAGTAAATATAAATTATTTTAATAGCAATATAAATATATCAAACAATATACTTAGTAATATAGGCTGTTAGACCGTTTTTGTTCACAATCGTCATTCGTATTCAATAATTTATCATATTGATTTTGAATTTAACACATATTACAGTAACTTACTCAATAACAAGTTATCTACAATACAACAGGGCGATTACTTACTTACAACCTGTGGTTTGATTGTTTTTACTATTTGTATTAGGTGTTATTTTCAATATACCTTGTTGTTTTAATCGCAGGTTAAAAGTTTATTTATTTACAATGTAAAGTAATATTTATCATAATACATTAGTTCTATTGTATTTTACATATTAGATGTTCATAATATACCACCACCCCTAATAAATACTCTGGGTTGCACCTGAGATGAACTAAGTTCATGATTTTTGATCGAGTTGATGAATAAGTAAATTCTAAGTTTTATTGTAAGTAATTTATAAATAACCAGGTGATTGAGCACCCCATAAAATTGGGAACAAATTTTATTAAGAAAACTACATCTGCATGCGTATTAGAATAAATTGATTGCTTATCAAATTTATAAGAAATTATCTTAAATATTAAAGTGAATCTGATAGGTTTTTTTATATTTTAATCTTAAAGTGAGTTATGAGCATTTAAAATGTACAAAAATTTTACAATTTTAAAATGCTCACAACTCGCTTAAAATCAAAACTTAATACATTTGAACAAGTAATTTTTCAGTTATTAAAATGTTTAAAATACGGATAAAAGTCCTTAAAAATGACTTAACAACATTTTTAAATAAAAGTATTATTGGATCTAGTATTTATTTTAGACATTTGAACCATTTTTACAAACTATAAATGTTGATCGACTAATATTAATCACTAACACTTTCAATTTACCACAGCACTTGTATATTCCAAACCTGTTATCATGGACCTATTATCCTTAGTACATAAAGTTGAATAACTGAAAAAATACTTGTTCTGATTTTGGTACATCAACATTTTCAGATAAATTATCAGCTAAATAATTTACACAGAAAAGGGGCTTCTCATTCGAAAAACAAAAATTTGCATATCTGCACGATACCTCCTTAATATGCAAAAAGTATCTCAAAAATTTAAGAATGTGGTCTTTAGATATGTTTAAAAATTCAAAAAATCAGATTTTGAATAACAGAAATTGAAGAAAAAAGAAGATGAGCATGCTTGGCAAATCACCCTATGTATTATATAAATGGATAAAAGAATATAAATATAAATTGAAAACAAGTTAATTAATAATTAGATAAGTAATCATTAAGCTTTAATGTTAAAATGCATTAAGTATGTACTTACCCAATACTTAAATGACGTTGACAACAATGAAATTCTGGTGTTAATATTATAGATTGGGAATGATATTAAATAAATTTAGATGGGTAAGTAACTCTAATCACATCCAACAGACGTGTTTAACGAATAGGACATAGCCGCACTGGTACTACTACTGAAGTACAAAACAATTATAGTAGGTATTGTTGTATAGCAACTACAAACTATGAACATAGAAACGAATATTATTAGTAATAGCTAATAATAATTGTCGTTTTACGGAACGTAATCTGAATATGTATAATACATTTATAAACATAAAAATAATCACTGATGAAAAACCCGATGCTAGAAAATACTAAAGTAGGGCTTAGAAGCCTACACAGAACTCTAATGAATTAGTAGCAAGTAACGATTACGGACTAACTAGTGACGACTGACGACTAAACGCAGACGCCAGACAAGTAGTCACTGCACAAACTCGAGAAGAGCGACGAGTGACGAGTGTCGAACTCTATAAAGAAACTATAAAAAAAAACTCTTATAAAGACAATTAGACATAGAATAATAAATTCTATTGATTACTGATAAGTGATAAGTGATAAGTTATTTATAAAAATATAAATTTATTATTCCGAGACGTCTACAACTAGCAAATCGATGTCGTGACCTGTGTGGACTTGTGCCTTGTGACATAGATTAAATATAAATGAATGTTCATTTATGGTTTTTTCTATTTTGTGTTTAATCTATGGCTGTAGACTTGTGGAAAATAAATAATACTAATGATAAAAAAATTTATAATAATATAACGATGTAATGATGATATTATAATAATGAATTTTTTCTACATTGTAAAGACAGATAATATGTACAAAAAACAATTATTGTACATATTTGTGATTGTGAATATAATGACATTAACATATCACATCCGATATTCAAATAATAAAACCTATCACATGACAGTCGGATACCTAAAAGGGTTATATTGGGTATTTACTATTTAGGTTTAATGTATCACATCAGCAGATAGTAGACGCCAGGAAAGTTTTGTATTATCATAAAAAATATTAAAAACAATAAAAACCATACACTTTGTTCGTGTTATTTATATTTTTTGTAAAATATGTGCATTATTTTGTACAAAGGCCCAATATACATTTCATACAAAATGTTATAAAAACAAATTACATTTATTAATAGCTATATGTTTAAATTACGCATTCAAATGTGAATTTATATACATCACGAAAAATTGATTTTATTATTACGCAAATAAGTGAAATAATTAAATTACACAATCAGTTTTCATTGTATCTCACTCATCGTATATATGATTTGTTTACGTACAAAGTGTCGGTTTGGCCGGACCGGCTACCGGAAATCGGCGGGGGGCCCATAGCCAAATGGGAAAATTAGTAAAAAATCATTTATGAGTTGTGAGCTCGAGTTTTAAACTAATTAATCAATTTGTGTACATCGAATATTGGTAGGATTAACCCCCCTCCCCCTCCCTCACCACCGGAAATTTTAAATTATGTATATGTATATATAATATGATCAGCGAGTGGTACCCAAATATAATTATGTTTTTTTTAAAAATTAATGTATTAAAATATTTTAACACCCCCTCCTCTCCGAAAATTGATTCTTATACTATATTCCGTCACAACGCAGAGAATGCAACTATATAGGCGGCGAGTGGTGACAAAGACTTGTCTTTACACGAGACGGCGGGCGCGAGCGAGTTTGAGAACTCTCGAGTCTCGGTTGACGGAGTATTATAGACTATTGCGCTCAATAGTTTCCATGTTGATAATCGATAATAAACAAGCGTATATTAACTATATATCATCAATGCATTAAGAACATATATTATGAAAAACTGATACTGTTTTTAATCGTTTTGATATTTGTTTTCTACATACCGTATAGTCAAGATAAATGATAATTATTGAAAATAATTAATGAGTTGACATGAGAAGTCGATTAATAACTTAATGCCCCTCATAATTAATTATAACGATGGTTATAATTACAAAGAATTCACGAATAGTTATCATCGTTTTCGTTAGAATATTTATGAAATGTAGCCACGCAGATAAATACTTCAACATGTTTTGTTTCTGGTGTGTCCATTATTATAGACATTATGGCAAATAATTCAATATTATTATTTATTATAATCATGAAGATTCGTGAATTGTCAAATAAAAATAACGCACTCTATACCCATAAAATCTGATATGATAAAATTATTAGGTAGATACACATATATTTCATATTTTTGGAGATCATTTTGCATTTTTATGTACTAACAAAGTGTGTAATAAATAATCAGTATTATTTAAATGTATCTATAACCTATACTGTATTTCAAAAAGAATAAAAATAAAATTATTTTTATGATATATTTAAATTTTAAATTATAAAGTTGAAATAATCGTACATAGTTTATAAGACAATATGTAATATTAAAAAGGTAGGCAAGTGGGTACTGCTCTGCTGTACAGTAGGTGTCTAGTGCGGTCATTGTAGTGTGTAATGGATTTTTTAAATTTGAACTCAATGATATAAAATCATTGTATACGAAAAACGATTCTGAGCAAAGACGGTCTGTCATACATAACTAAGTGTATTTTAATATATTATTGCTATTAAAATAATTAATTTTACTATTAATATAACGCAGTAGGTTGAATTAATTTTTGCAGAAAACATTGCATTTGAAAATGTCATTGAGTGTTTAAAATATAATAATAAACTTTAAAGGTTTCGAACACCCTCAAAAAATATTTTAAAACTACAACGAAATAAATAACATTGTTATTCTTTATTTAAATATCTAATTTCTTCCAAATTTGAATTTAAAATGCCTATAAAAATCAACAATGTTAATATATTTTTTTGACTTTTTGGTTACACCAATAAATACTTACGAAAAACTTTGTTTTAAATTTTTAACCCTCAGCTATCAAAACTGATCGTTTTATACATTTTTAACTACAAAATAGTTTGCAAATATTCGAGATTTTGAAGAATTTTGGTCTAAATTTGAACTTTAAAAGTGTATAAAAAAAAAGTGTGCCTTTGTATTTTTAATATTTTTGAACTACTATTATAACAATTTATGAGGAATCTTATATTAATTTAAATGTCTGTGGTATTCGTTTTTCAATTACAACAAAATAAGAAAATCGTTCCCTGAGAAATCTGTAGTTTACGGGTGTATTCCAATGTTAATTTCAATCGCTCATCAAATATTAGTTTGACTTCCAAGTAATTTTTTTTTTAGAAAAATAAAAAAACTTATAAAAGATATTTTTTTATGAATTTTCTAATTAAAAAAAAAACTACAAATTTTAGTAATCTTTACGTATTTTGTCGAAATTTTAACTTTAGACGTTTATAAAAAATGTTTATAGACTTACGCTTATTTTTTTTTTTTTAATTTTTACTTACAACAAATTATGAAGAACCTTATATTACATTTTCAAGTGTTTTAACCGATTGAAAAAATTTTTATCGACGATAATAATAAAAAAAAAAAATAAATCTGAATATTTATAAATTGCTTAAAAAGAGTCAAAATATATTGAACACCTTATTGTGTATAAAAAATGGTTATATAAACATTTGATGAAAATTGCATGTATCTACAGTTATTTTTTTTTGATTTATGCTAAAAAAACAAAATCGGTTTTGTCAAAAATCATTTTTGCATAAAAACTCCCGTTTTTCCTTCATTTTGTTTTTGTTTTTTCTGGCGCTTTTAAAAATCATTGGGAATTTTAAAAAATTATCTTTTAAAAGTACCAACTAGATTCATTTTCTCACCAGAAAAGATACTAATGAAGAATATCAAAGCATTATTTGGACAACTTATCATGATATATTTAGACAAAAAAAAAAACACATCATTGTAAAATCAATACATTCCTCGCTCCGCTCAGAATCTAAAATTATACACTATACCTACATTATACCATTGATTATATGTACTAATAATCAATGATAATACCTATAGGTAATATCATTGATATTTGATTATATATAACATACTAAAAATCATGGACTATCTTAGTTTGTGTTAGAAATTAACAGCCAGCAAATATTCATAAAATAGCATTGCTTATCCGTTAACTATTGAATCTGTGCCAATACCTACATAATAATATTATGTTGTATGTTTATTCAACAAAGTTTCTATAGAAATAATAAATAATAATAATAATAATAATAATAACACTATTATAACCGAGTCTGTAAATTTAATACATTTATTTGCATGCTTTTTTCTACGCCATATAAAGAAATAGATTCCTTCAAAACTAGTTTTGACTTATTATGTTTTATGAACAGATAATTATAATAATTGTACAATTGTACAGTATATACACACCCTAATTGAAAATGACGATAAGTTTAATTTGTAATTATACAATTATACAAATTACAATTTATCGGTACAATTATAAGTAGGTAACCTATTAACTATTAAGACGATGTTTGCGCGCACATTAATGTGGGTAAGAATCACACAGGCAATACTGTCTATACTGTCTATAGTCTATATACAGTATAGCTAAACTCCTAGTTAAAAAACCAAAAGTTCGCCATAAAAAAAACCCCTAAAATCCCCTTGATATATTGTAAAAAATTATAAAATGTGCAAATCATTTTAGATGTTTCTAAATCAAGAAACTTTCGTATAATACATTTTTCTGTATTTTGAATATTTATTCAAATATTATTTTAAATATTATATTATTATGTTTTGACTATAATTAATAATAGGTATGAGGTACCTTTTCACTAGAAAATAACAAACATAACAGAAAAATTCAAATTAAAAAAATTACAAGTTGATATACAAATATAATCGTGTTTTATAACTATAATAATGTATATATTTGATGAAAATTGCGGTTTGGTTTGTTGAAATTAAAAATTAAAATTTTAAATAAAAATGTTATATTATAAAATTATTGTGTAGGTACAAAAGACGGTTAGGTTAGCCTAACCTGAGCAAAAACGGTCTGTCAGCCGATTTTACTAAATTATTTTATGATATTAATGCTATTAAGTAATTTATTGTATTATTAATACTTTTTCATAGACATTTTAAGCTTAGATTTGGACGAAATTAGATATTTAAATGAAGAATAACGATGTTAGTTATTTCGTTGTAATTTTTTTTTTGTTTTATTATTTAAATATACACAGTCTGTAAATTTTTGTTTACAATAAGTGTATGTGATGGAGGTGGGTGACAAGGCTTGAATGGCAGGAGATAAGAAGCCGCCCATTGGAGGCACTTAAGGTTTGGATGTTAGGCTATTGGACTAGGATGTTATGTATTAGTAAGAGAGAGTGGGGTTACAAAATTAGGGGTAGAGGTATATATGAACAATTTTAAATAAGTAGGTCACGACTCCAGGTACATTTAAGACGCCTTCTGGGGTCACGAGGAATAGTGTTGGTGGACAGCTCGGAGATCAGAGGATTACGATGGCTGAGGAACTTAGAGTGTGTGCGTCTGTAGAAAGTTTTTGCGACGTTTTGGACTGTTGGAATTGCTAGATCTCTATGTAGAGTGTCGTTTGATACATACTAGGGTGCTTTGGTTATTTGGCGGAGGCATTTTGATTGAAGATCTGGATTTTGTTTAAGTTGGACTTTTTGGATACCATAGTTGGATACCGTATGTCCAGACCGGCTTGAGTAGGAGTTTGTATAATAGTAGCTTGTTTTTTAAGTTGATGTGTTGTGAAGTGAGGAGATAACGTAATTGGCGAGAACGATTGTTTAAGGCCAGTCTTATATTGTGGGTGTGAGTTGTCCAAGTTAGCCTGCGGTCTAAATGTAGATATAGGTATCGGACATTTTAGGCGGTTGGTAGAGGTACATTGTTGAGGTAGATGGGAGGGCAGACAATTTGCCTTAGTGTCAACGTGCAATGTGTTGATTTTGTTTCGTTGATTTTTATCCCCCAGACTTTATACCAGGTTGATAACAGATTGAGATGATTTTGTACAAGGTTTGAGGCTATAACGGGGTCAGAATGGATCGCTAGAAGCACCTTGTCATCGGCAAAGTCACCAATTGTAGTGTCGGGGGCGGTAGGTTGGTCTGAGGTGAATAAATTGAAGAGTAGGGGTGCTGTTACAGATCCTTGAGGTACCCCTGCTTGAATTGGTGATACTTCATGTTGCATATTCAGCATTTATGTACGCCACACGGCACACGTAGTATATAAGAATCACATTATGATCGGTGGGGACTGTCCATCGTTCATCAGTAAGTAGACAATTTTTATGTTCATCATTACAGTTTACACAGTTAATAATAAAGGACTACAAAATACGTTTGTGTTGTTATTTATATTAATGATCCACAACAAATTGGCGACGAAGAAAACAGTAGTTGGAAAATTGAATAATTTTTCGTTATTTAAACTGTAAGCAATATTGCATTAGAAGTTTTGGGTTGTAGGTATTCATAATAATACAAAATGACAACTCCAAGTACAAACTTCAATCAGGTTATAGAGGCTCACCTGGAATCTTCGAAACAGGTATGGATATTACAATTTTTGAATCAAAATTGACAAACTTTTTCTTGGCAAATTCAATTGAAAATAATATTCAAAAAAGAGCCATATTGTTATCATCGGTCAGCGAGAAATTCATAAAGTATTATTTAGTTTGTGTTCCTAGTACACCGAATGACATAGAGTATGATACTCTAATGAAAATGTTGAATAAATATTTTAAGCCTGTTAAGTCATATTTTGCGGCTAGGCATACATTTTATCAAGCAAAAAAAAGACAATATGAATCAGTGTGCCAATGGGGTGCACGTGTTAAAAATCTTGCATCGAAATGTGGATTCTCGTCGGAACTAACAACGGTAATTAGAGACATATTTGTTATCGGAATGGGTTCGGGACCAATCCAAGATCGTCTTTTAGAAGAAGACGCGTCAAAAGTTGGAGTAACTTATGCAAGTATAATTGAAATTGCAACAACCAAAAAAGCAGCAATGAATGACAGAGGTGGTTGGAAAAAAGAAGAATACGCAGATTTGAAGTACCAATATAAAACAAGTGGACAGGGTAAAGCCAATCGTAATTCAAATTCGTACAAGGAATCAAAGACGAAATGCGAAGTTTGTGGTCGTTCCAATCACGTTAAAAAAGACTGCAGATACCAAAGCTACGAATGCAACAGTTGTGGTGAAAAAGGTCATTTATCTACTGTCTGCAAAAAGGGTAAGAAAGATAA
>JACXSJ010002386.1:0-46793 GCA_014851325.1 Pentalonia nigronervosa | reverse complement strand
TATATGAAAAATATACATTAAACATGCTGTTTAAGAAATTATTAACATTATATCAATATATATGTACCTATGTAAATTGTGAAAGTGTAAATGTTTAACTTTTAATAATCCCACGGGTATAACGATTTGTATAGTAGGTGATAACTGATAATAACAACGATAAAAATATACGGGAATAAAATATATGTTAGTTACGTAGTGGACATTAATTTAACACCAAGTCACAATAACATTTTCAATTTATTGTTTACTTTTTTTGAGCTATTTATAGGTATAATAAATTTTCGGGTTTTTTTTCTTATCGTCAAAAAAATTTTTTCAATCGGTTAAAATACTTGAAAATTTAATACAAAGTTCTTCATAACTTGTTATAGATGAAAATTAAAAAAAAAAGTTGAGCGTAAGTCTTTAATAGTTTTTACAAGCGTCTAAAGTTAAAATTTCGATAAAATACATAAAAATAACGAAAATTTGCAGTTTTTTTTATTTAGAAATTCATAAAATTTTTATGTTTAAATCTAAGATTTGAAAATTTCACACAAGATTCGCCTTGAATTTTTTTACCTTTTTAGAAAAAAAATTTTACCGGAAAGTCAAACTAATCTTTTATAAGTATTTAAAATTAAATATTGGATATTCAACCGTAAAATACCGATTTCTCAGGGAACGATTATCTTGTTTTGTTGTAATTCAAAAAGAAATAACGGTAGGCATTTGAAATTCTCACCAAATGTTGAGATTATCATTTTCTATACACCAAAATAATTTAAAAAATATTTTGATAATTTTTTAGTTAATTGTAGGCCTAAAAAATTTCGGTTTTTTTTTATAAATTTTCGTTGGGTCAAAATACTTGTATATCCTCATAAGTTGTTATAATAGCAGATCAAAAATATTAAAAATTCATGTGCTGAGTTATTAAATATCAGTGTGGAAATCTGGTCAATTGAATATTGTTTATAATTTGCATTATTTTCTTATCGTATATATACTTTAAATCTACTAGTACAAAATTCTAATAACAAAGTACTATTGAAGCTTTCGTGTAAAATTCCTTGGAGCCCTATTGAAATTCAATAATACAATTAATTAGTATTAAAGACGTGTTAAGAACCTTAGGACTTTGAATTATGGTTGCGAAATCACCTTTACAGGAGCCCAACTAAAAGACTCAAAGTCATATAAAGTTCACATCCTACTTATTTAGGATTATAGAATAATGTTATAACTTAACTTAATTTGTTAAAATAATATTATATGTAAGTATGTATTAATTTCTTGAGTCTAGTTTACTTAATTCTAATTAAGTTAATATATGTGTATACTGATAGGATGGGCTTAACAGTAAGAAAATGAAATAACAAATATTTTATAGTGAAGGACATAAAATAATAAGCTCTATTATGATCATACCCAATATTCAAATGACCAAATGTGTGTATAAGAGTGGAGGTATTCGTAAGCAAGTCTGGGGCAGTTAACTAATTTCTTTATCTCGTTAAGTTAATATAGAAAAATTTAAGTTAAGTTTAAAGTTAAAAGTTACTTTTATTTTTTATTTACTTGTTAAAAGTTAATTCGAAAAAAGTTTATTTAACTTAGTCAAGTAAGTTACTTTTTTTCCATATGAAATTAATTAACATACCTTTTTATTAAATCTTAATAAATAACATAATATAATTTTTTTTTTTATTTATTAAAAATTAAAATGTTTCAGCATATTATATATGCTATTACAAGTTTGTTAACAGTTTTATATTTTATGACAAATTACGAAATACTAAAATTGTTAATATTGTTTGTTAGTGAATTAGTGATGTGAGTATTCATGTAAGTGTTAGTTAATATTTATATTTAGTGGTAAATTAAATTAAAATTAAATTAAATTTGGTCTTCGTCTTCGCTTGATTGTGATAGGAGAACATCTTGGGGTAGTCGTGGTTTTAGACGGCGATTTTTAGTTTTTGTTCCCAGGTTGTAGAAGCGTGCGCCATCGGAAGTCTTGAGATTTGCGTGGAAGTTTTTGAATTGTATTTTTATCCAGTCTTGGAGAAGAGGGGTTCCTGTGTCGTTATGAATTTGCTTGTTTCTCATAAACCATGGGGCTTTGAGATAAATTCTAAGAAATTTGTTTTGAAGAATTTGGATTTTTTTGATTTTTGTAGAGGAAGCTGTCGCCCATGTTGGGCAGGCCGGATTATTGAGGTGTATAATAGGATAGACGATTTAATTTGGAGGGTTGATTTGGAGTTAACTAGAAGATAAAGGGTGTTCATTCTTGTATAGCCTTGGGTGAGTTTTTTGTTTATATGAATTTTCCATGTTAGTTTTTCGTCTAAGAATACACCAAGGTACTTGACGGAGTCATCTTTCTTTTCCATTGTATTGGTTGATTATCAATGTAAACGAGTTGGGGATCTTTGTAATGTTTTAAAGAAAATATTTTTGCTGCGCTTTTTGTTGGGTTGAGGTTTAATTTCCATGTTTTGAACCAGGAGGTCACTGTATTTAGAGCTGTTTGAAGATTTTGAATTGAAGATTCTAGGGAGTTGCTTTGGGTTAAAATTGTTGTATCATTCGCAAACATCGCTAGCTGTGAGTTTGGAGGAGTTGGTATGTCATGGCAGTAGATGTTGAATAAAGATGGACTTAGTACTGAGCCTTGGGGGACTCCTGCTTGTATTTTTTGAGTTGAGAAAGTTGTGTTCCAATTCTAACTTGGAACGTTCGATCAGATATGAAAGACATTATGGTTTTTAATAAATATTTGGGAAGAGCTAGAGAATTCAATTTTTGTTCAAGTCCGTTGTGCCATACTTTGTCGAAGGCTTGCGTTACATCGAGGAAGACAGCCGTTGTATATAGTTTGTTTTCAAAACCACTTACGATTATCTCCGAGATTCGTTGAATTTGATGGCATGTTGAGTGGTGTTTTGAATCCAAATTGATGTTTCGGGATGATTTGTGTGAATGATTTGAGTCTATTGAGCAGTATCCTTTCGTAGAGTTTTGATAATGAAGGGAGAAGGCTAATTGGTCTGTAGCTTGATGGTAAGTGAGCTAGTTTCCCTGGTTTATGTATTGGAATTATAATAGCATGTTTCCAAGATGACGGGAATGTTCCGAAACGCATGGCTGAATTGTAAAGGCTAGCTAGGTAGGATAGTACTTTGGGTGTTACGTTTTTTAAGATTTTGTTGGTACATAATATAATGGAGGTCTTACTATTTTTTTTTTAAAGTGTATGGAATTGTATTAATTACAGTAGGTATTTACATACTTCAATCAATTATAAAATTCAACAAAACCTCTATGATTACCCCTATAGTCCTACAACGTATCTGTTTAATAATAATATTATATAAATAGATTTTCTGTGAATTAGCAATTAAAATACTACTATACAGTAGGTAATATTATATATATATATATTAAATCTTTTCTTTATTTACTCATAACTAAGTATTTATTACGTTATTTTAATACTTATTGAAATCTCAAATATAGAAATAATGTGAAACATTGCGAAAACACTTGCAACAGTTTAAAATTTAAAATTTATTTCGAATACAGAATAAGATAACATAAATAGTATTTGATTTTTCAAATAATTATTATTTTTTTTTTATATATAAAAATAAGTTATAAAAATCAAAATATAATTTAAATTTATGAAATTTATATTAAGAAAAATAAATAAATTAACTTTATAAGTTAGAAATTACTTTAAAAAAAACAAACTCATTTAGTTAGAAGTTACTTATGAAAATAAAAATAACTCGTTCAGTAACATAACTTTAACTTTTTAACTCTTTAATGCCCAGCCTTGTTCATTAGAATGGTAAAAATATATGGAAATACATACTGGCTTGAACGTTGAGTCTTGGGTTTTTTTATGAAGGGACTGCTGGAATGTGGTTTTTCAAACAGTTTTTATATGTGATCAGAGAAGTAGTATCTCTTCTGTTGAGTTTTACTATTGAAGAGTATTAGTTTTGAGGAACTTTTAGTCCCTAAGAACTCTATGATCCGTTCGTATGTTATTATGTGTTTTTTAGAACGTTGTTCAGGACCGTAAAACGTTTGCATTTTCTCGTACAAACTGGTAGAACGTTTGACCGAAAAGGGTCAAAGTATTTTTAATGGGCTGCATGTTTCTTAATATGTTACACGTGACACTCAATATCTAATACGATCACAGAGGACTTAGCTATTTTATTCGTTTATCAATTAAAATTATTGAAATATTTTATATTTTATAAATATTTGTATATATATTGTATTACACACTCATTATTTTAAAAGCAATTATAGAGTTTGATTTTCCTGTACGGCTGTACAGCGCAAATACAAGGTTGAATAATAATATTTATTTTTGTTTAACATCAAGTAGTTTAAATTGAAAATATCAAAAAACTCGACTTATTGGAGAAGTATTATCGAAAAATTGACGATATATCATTACTATTTTTACACGTGAAATTATATTGCAATTAGCTCATTGTTGTTGATTGCTGACGTTTTGGGTGTATTCCACGATTGTGTTTTGCTATTTCCGAACAAGACGAATGGGACAAGACACGCAATTAGTATTACGCTCAGACACCAACATATTTTGTTCCATGCTATTTGATCGGAAGACTTCTCGAAGATTACAATGAATGCTATGTGAGTAAGGTTCATTGCGAGGCTGCCGAAAATATCGCAAAGGGCCGTGATTACGGCCACGAAATTTGGAGCCATTTCCATCTGACTGACTCGAAAACCTGAGAACACCGAACCAGAAATGGTGTATGATATTACTAGAAGACCGTAGAAGATGATACTATTTGGTATGACTGTCGTGACTGAAAGTAGGATTGCTGGCACCGCCATGCCGATACAACTAAAAACCTACAGAGAAAATTAACAAATTTGATCATTCAATAATATTTTTCATAATACTAAAAAGTTGTGATTTTATAATAATATTAGTGTATTAGTATGCAATACGTCATAGCAGTGGGCCACTAGAATATATCATATTTTCTTCCTGCTACAGATATTGCAAGATGTATGTTATAGTAGTTTCTATCATATTAATAAAAAAAAATAATGCCACAGTATGTAATTTTTTGCGCCTTAGTTAGTGAATCCATATTTTATTTTTCTATATATTAATTAGTATAGTAGCTGCGGGCGTACGGAGGTTTAAGTCTTGATTGAGCATATTAAACCTTTTTAGCATTAGCAAGTATATTTTAAGTGACTTTATCACCACGGTATGTAACTTAGTCTGATTATTTTATTATTATTTATCATCAGACTACAGGTCATCAATATATCCTATATGATTGTGCAACCGAGCTACTTTTAAATCCATACTATAGTATTATTATTGTAATTATTTAAACTAATATATTTTTTTGTAAATATTTAGTCGAGAATTGTTTTTCATAATATTGGAATATTCAAGTGCATTCCAATAATAAATATCAGTATGACATCGTAAAATTGTTTATAATTTTTATTTTTATATGGTTTTATTTTGCATTTCTATTTAATTCAATAAACCGACAAATCGTATCTTATAAAAGGTGTTTTATGCTCAATCGGGCCATAGCCAGTGGCTAATGGGAGTGTTAAGTACCTATAAAAATCGTTTCGGCCGTGTTATTGTATAGTTTGTTGGAAAATGGAAAGGTATAGAAATGCGTGGGTTGTATGTGAGGTACGATTAATCGATCGTGGAATTCTAATTTTACTTTTCTGATGGCCGAGACGTCCATCCAATCTTTGGCCTGGGCTAACGACGCACACCTCCCAGCAGTGTACATGAAGGCCATTTGGCCGAGCGGCGGCAACATGGACATGAAACCGTTGTGCGCGATGTCCTCTTTCAACGTGTACTTGAGATACATGGGCATGTACATGATGAGGACCGTGTAGAACATTGTCGAACCAAAATTGGCCACCATTACTGACCACACAGGCAACGAGGTGACGATTTCCATCCACGGCACCGGCAGCTGCACCTTGGGGTAGATGCTGGTGGTCAAGTATTCGAGCTCGGATGGCCGGACTCCCGGGTCGTCGGACGGATGATGGTGGAACGTCATAAACCAGGCAATGCCCCACGCCATGCATATAGCCTACATTGGAACAGCATCCGATCATAAAAATATCACTTTCATATTATCGTAGGCAGCCAAGATTTACTCCATAGCGAGTATTAATAATCATTATTTTGAAAAAATGTAAACGAATTCCGTCCTGGAACAGCATAACAAATAAAAGTACCTAATTGAAATATTTTTTTAAAAATGTATTTGTATTTAAATACTTAATGGACAATTTATTCAATCACCCATTCGAAATACATTTCAAAAGTATTTTCAGCAATTATGGTACAATACATAACATAATATAATCAATGTAAACATGTAAACATTGTATGAAAAGATTTTTTTCTGTGGCTGATTGAAGAATTATAACCCTTGAGCGTGCCACTGTTTGGCTCGTATACGATTATTCGTATTTTTATAAATAATATATTTATAATGTATGCCTACTAGTATCGCTTTGGTTAATTGATTGGCAGGTATAATATATAAATATACTAACGGATATGACGAAAAAGCTGTAACCGAAATTAGTAACGTGCAGGGAGTAGTAGAAGCCGGTGAACAGGTTTCCGGCCACTATGCCTCCGGGTACACCTGTACTGATGGTGGCGTACATGTACGCCAATTCATTGGGTGGTGCCCAGTTGGACAGCATGACATTCATGAACGGCCACCAGGAACCGGCCAGCGCGCCATTGGCGGCATATAGAACACCGGTTACCAAGACGGGGATGGCTGACGTCCACGGCGTCCACGACCACGAAGAGAGGCCGACCAGAACGAACGGCGAAATGGCCGACGTGGCGGCTATCCCAGACAAAATGGCGGCTATTGTGGTCACCGGATTCAAGCGGTCCGCGAACAGGCCGGCCGGCAACTGGACAACCAAGAATGCTACTTGGTAGATGACGTTCATCGCGGAATATGTGTCATAGGTATTGGTGGCGCTCACCATTATCTGATTGGAGTGAGTTCGGCTAGCCATGACCAGGAAGACGCCGACCAAGAGCCCTACCATCACCTGGCTGCGGGACGATATCAACGCAGTCTGGTACGTCATCGCACTTCCAGTTTTCCACGACACGTTAGTGCACTATGATACACTATGCTAGAGGGCGGTGTGTTTGGACAGCTACCCTGAGTGTTCCGTTGGTGTTATGATTGTGGCAAAGGAAAAATAACAATCTAGTAGCTAAGAATAATCACATGTTAAATATTGTAATATAATATTTATGTGATTTCGAAAATTAATTTATGTCGTAACGTTTGCATACATCTATACAAACGTTCTTATAGCAACGAACTGATTTCAAACGTGTTTGTACAGTGTAGGCACCGATATGCATATTTTCGAAAATCATAAATCGTAATTTCAATTTCACATGCATAGCGTGTCCTATTTTTTTTTTACGTGGAAGATATGAGTGGTACGATATACATAAGTACTCATATAACGATTAATAACTAAATGTTTTAAGTTTAATGCGTATATTGGATTTAGACTTTTTGCTTATAAACTTATAATTTCGTTACTGAAGCTTCTTATACCAAGTTCCCTTTGAATAATTCATTATATATAATTTATTTAAGTGGTATATGTTGTGAATGTAATTAGCTAACAAGAATAATCGACCAGATAGTATGATCACCAAGGCGATGATAGGGGACATTAAACCGGCCGGTCTACCGAAATTGACGTCGAACAGTTCAGTGAGCTTTAGCGAAAAAATGGGACGAAACAGAGATCGCGCATAGCGCTGAGAGTCTATTGCGCAGGTGCCACCAATCACGCTATTCCAACCCGTCGATGGCACTAAGGGTAGGACGACGATCACAGCCGATTGGGCTGGCCGGTACACGCATTACCAAGCCACGAATAGGATACTAGGCTGACTGGTTCAAGATACCAGGCCTCGAAGACGTCCACATCTAGGTGGAGAACTAGGACGAGTCAGAAGGCGATCGGCTGGTAAAAAACTGACTTGTGAAATGGACAGTAGAAGAGACTCCAGGTTTTAAACCACTATATTTTGAATAACAACTAACGGCGTCCCCAAGTGGCATTTCAACTGTAAAACACTACTGTAGCGTTTGCTTGACGATAAGTTCCATGTATGTTTGTTATTATCATTTAATAAACGATTGTGGAAGTATTCCGAAACTAGACTGTTCCCACTGCATCGTTATCGATTTAAATAGAAAAAAGTGGGTACCGTTCTACTGTACAGTCTGTAGCGAGTGGAGCACTCTAATAGATGTATTTAATTTGAATTCAATTATATAAAATCAATGTATACGAAAAAACGAATGAAGATGGTCTGTCAATTTGCACAACTATGTGTATTTGATATTATTGCTATTAAAATAATTAATTTAACTATTAATATTACAGTAGGTTGAATTAATTTTCGGAGAAAACATTGCATTTGAAAATGTCATCCAGTGTGTATTATCTTAATTTGTTTGTGTATCTTAAAGTATTTTAGTATAATACTGTTTATGTATAATATTATGTAAGATAATATTGCTTAAATATGGTACACTAAAAGTATTTTTATCCAAAATAGTAGGTATTTTGAAACTGTTTATTGTACTTACCTATTATATTATATTTTCATTTAATTTAATATTCCCTTTTATTTTTAACATAATGTGCAATTTAGTTTTAAAATATAATGTTATATCTAAATTATATTATGAAAATTAATGCTTATAGCTATTTATTTAAAATATTTTTTTGTATTAATTTTGTTTTTATTTTTATTCATGTAATCATATATTTATATATTATATGTATTCATATTATGACTTATGAGCTTTTAATTAAAGTGTTTAATAAATTACATTTATGAGTATATGTATCTTTTATGTTTTAAAGTTTAGAATAGTTTAGAATGTACTTACTAATAATTGTTTTTTTTTAGTTAAAAAGAGTAGATATAGATAAAATAATAGATTTAAAAAATAATTATTCCATCAAAAAGAATATTATTTTAAACAAAATAATATATTCATAACCAATGAATATAAGTTTTATAATAAATAGAATATGATATTTATTATCAAATAATAATTTGTTATTAATTTATAGGAATAACTATTTGTTATTCATATCTTATTTTATTTTAAATACCTAAAGAATATTACATGAATGATTAGAGATACTATATGAATATCTCCATAAGATTAATTATAGTTGATTGAATAAAACTAAATATTCATGAACTCGTTTTGCAATTTTTTCACATTATATAAATACTTATATAAGATACTTATGGGAATAAATAATATTCTTTACATATTATATTTATTCTTAATGAATATTCTATTATTATGTTATTAACATCCATATGTTATTTGGGTATAAAATTTAGTTTAAATTTAAACTTAAAATATCTATAAAAATCAACCATGTAAATATATGCTTTAGATTTTTTGGTTACACTATTAACTATTTTTGATGGCTTGGTGTGGCGCGGTCGTACGTTCAACTACGGAAACGCTCCGAGTGTACGTACCGGCCGGTGTTGCTAGCTTCCGGATGGGTGACCACCCGGGTTTATCCTCCTGGCGCCTAATGTCCATTTTAATGGACAATTTGTGTTACTCCCTAAAATGCCTGACCTGTAAATAACATTTGTAATCCTATGTGCCTGATGTCCATTTCAATGGACATTTTTATTTACCCCCCCCCCCCCCAAGTGCCGGGCCATAATTTGTTTTTAATTTGTATGATATGATGTTATAACCTCAAAATAGATATGATAAGGAATAAAAATAAATATTATAAACATTTTTATTATTCTCCTATCACGTATATAATACACGCCGATAAGTGTCCATTACAATGGACATTGGGTAGTTGTTACTACAACAAAATATTAATGTTGGTAATAACTTGTCTATTAAGGTATTCAAATATTAATCCTCAGCATTAATATTTGAATTTGAAAACTGACTAAAATACTTATCGTTTTCCTCCAGAAGTTCGTTAATATCCATTGCAATGTCATCGTTTGCTCCTAGTGGATCTGGTATACTATAATCTTCATCTCCATTTACATCAAAGTCAATGTCACATTCTGACATGTTCCCATTATTAATGAGTTCTAATATTGCGTCATCAGATAAATTTGAACGAATCATATTAAGACTTAGAAAAATATTCAGTACGCACAACGCACGTCTACACTGAACCTAATATACTGTCACTAACTCAATGTTTAAAGTTGGAAATCTGTTAGTATTAAATTAATTAAATCAATATTAAATAAATATATAATTATTTTAATAATGATTACAAAATTACTTAATTAATAAGCAAAATGTTGTCTGTAAACTATTAATACAAGTTAACTACAAAAAAGTTTAACAATAAAAATAAGAAAAATAAAACAATATATAAAAACAAATGTCCATTTGAATGGACGTCCGGCACATACAATTACAAACTTTAAAAACAGGTCAGGCGTTTCTGGGGGTAGAATGATTTGTTCATTTTAATGGACATTAGGTACTTATAAATACAAAACATAAAAACGATTCAGGCGCCAGGAGGATATAGCAACAAATCCTTGCCACACATACAAAAACGTGTTATAACCAACCGTACCTCAGCCCACAATAAAACCTACTATAAAAAAACCTACAAACAGCTAATAGCCATAGTTTTCGGGCTTAAGATCAATAAAAAAAAAAAAAAAAATAATAACTATTTATGAAAAACCTTGTTTTAAATTTTTAATCCTTAGCTATAATAACTGAACATTTTCTACATTTTTACCTGAAAAATAATTTGCAAACATTTGAGATTTTGATGATATTTGGTCAAAATTTGAAATTCAAATGCTTATAAAATAAAAGTTTGACTTTGTATCTTTAACATTTTTGAACTGCTTTTAGAACAACTTACGAGAAACCCTATTTAAAATTTTCAATCCTTAGTTATAAAAACTGAATATTTTATAAATTTTTAACTACAAAACAATTTGCAAATATTCCATATTTTGATGAATATTGCGAAAATTTCAAATGTTTACGGTTATTTCTTTTAGAATAACAACAAAATAAGAAAATCCTTCCCTGAGAAATCAGTAGTTTAATAGTGAATATCTAGTGTGCAATTTCAAATGTTCATAAAAATTTTTTTTGACTTTCCAGTAAATTTTTTTTTTGTGAACGGTAGAAAAGGAGAATTTTATGTGAAATTTTCAAATTTTAAATTTAAACATAAAAATTGTATGAATTTTTAAATAAAAAAAAATTGCAAATTTTTGTTATTTTTACGTATTTTGTCGAAATTTTAACTTTAGATACTTATAAAAACTATTAGAGATTTAGGATCAACTTTTTTTTTAAACTTCACCTACAACAAGTTATGAAGAACTTTGTATTAAATTTTCAAGTGTTTTGACTGATTGAAAAAATGTTTATCAAGGATAAGAAAAAACCGAAAATGTATTATACCTATAAATAGCTCAAAAAGTGTAAAAATTATATTGAAAATGTTATTGTGTATAGAAAATGGTTATATTAACATCTGGTGAAAATGTCATGTATCTATGGTCATTATTTTTTTTTAAAATACCAAAAATAAAAATCAATTTTATCAAAAATTTGCTTTGCGAAAAAATCTTGTTTTCCTTAATTTTTTTTTGTTTTTCCGGACGCGTTTAAAAAATTTTGAGAATTTTTTGCTTTTAACTCCAAAGTACTAACTAGGTTCACTTTCCTATCAGAAAAGATGCTGATGAAGAAAATCGGAGCACTTTTATTGTCCTAAAACGTGATGACAGACACACAAAAAAACAGAACATTGTAATTCTTTCCGCTCAGTTTCTAAAAGAGTAGATAATTAATTTACTATTAAAGTAATTATTTTAAATTTTAACCTTTGCAAAGCTGACCCACAATTCTTCGTTCAATTAAGTTATTTTATAGAGAAGAATATTTGTGTATGTGGTTGTGTATGGGATGAACTACTTATATAATATAACATGTTTAATACTTAGTAGTTAGTAATGTATACACTCTTCGCAATCAAATTATTTCGATTAAAATAGTAGATATTATTCTAATAATTTTATGTTAAACAACTTGTGAAGGTATCTAATTAGCGCTGAAAAGTTAAAATTCAATAGGTATTAAAAAGACAGACACAAGTGGATTTTGCTCTGCTATACAGTAGGTGTCAAGTGGATCACTGTCATGCGGATTTGCTAAATTTGAATTCAATGATATATTATTATATACAAAAAACGATTCTGATATTTTATGTTATATTAATATTGCTATAAGTAATAGAGATAGATTGAATTTGTTTTTGTAAAAACAAAGTATTTACATACCTACTTATTATTCTAAAATTATCATTGAATTTTTGATTACAGTATAAGATACTTATGTGAAACCTTGAATTATATTTTTAAACCATAGCTTAAAAAATTAAAAATTATATAAATTTTTAACTACTTAATAATTTGAATTTGTATTTTTTCAACATTTGAAGTTTAAATACTAATAAAAAAAAAAATCATAATGCCTATATATCTGTAATATTTTTAAAAAGCTTTAATAACTTATGAGAAACCTTGTATTATATTATGTATATACATTATACTTTTATAATACCTTGTATTTATATTATACTTTTAAATCTTAGATATAAAAAGAAAACATTTTATAAATTTCTAACTACAAAATAATCTGCTGATTTTCGTGATTTTCACGGGTTTCTTATTAAGTTTTTAACTTTAAACGCTTATAAACTATACTCATACTACCTACTCATATCTCATATATATCTTAATAAGTTGAAAATTTGGATTGGTATTTATTTAACATAGTCATAGTTATATTTGGGTTATTTTGGCTCATTGGTTGTACCTTTGAACTCTTGGCCTCGACCTGTAATTTGTATAAATATACACTTTCCCTAAAAACTCACCATAGACCTATAAAGACTATATTATACTGTAGACGCTTCTATCATTAAAATGTCAATAAGATACCTTCAAATCTGCTAAAGGTTAATTAAATATTATAAATACTTTTTGTCTACTGATGAGATAATATCCAATAAAGCAATAACTAAACTTTAAAATAATTTTTTTTTTTTTTAATAAATAAATAAATAAATAAATACATTTTGACCTATGTTTATAATTTAACAGTCAATGTAATGTTTTTAATAAGTTATAATAAGCTTTAATATTACAAATCAGTGCCGTTGCTAGAAGAAGGTGCTAAGTATTATCATTTTTAAGGGGCACAATTGCACACTATCAAATATCTAATTAGACAACAAATTTAAGTTACACACATGATTACATGAAATACCGTAAAAAAATATAGGTACATTTGTATTTGTGATTCATAAATAAATTTTACTTCCGATTTCCGGTGGATATTTCCTCATTTCCGTAGAATTATGTTATTTCGAATAAGATATTGATTTTTAAGTTACATTGAGAGTTGTATAATTAATATTGTAAATTAAATGGAATAATGAATGCACACCCCCTCCTCCATAAAAAAATATAATTTCCAACTATGGCACTGTTATAAATAAAAAAATATAAAGAATAAAACTATAATATGATTGTATAACGTACATAAAAAAACATTAAAATATTTGTTAACACCGAACTTGACTAAAACAATTTAAGTCATTACTATTTAACCTACAATTAATACTAATACAGTACTAATGTACATTATAAATAATTATACAATATGCATAAATAAATTAATCAGCTACAATTGTTACTATATGAGGACCCAAACGTCCCAAATAGGTGGAAATAAAGAGAAATTTTAATCACTAGTTTTGAGTTCTTGAGTAAGAACTTTAAATATATACACTCATAAAAAATATATTATATTTTTAAAATTGATGAATTTATCTCTCGTGAAAGTAATTTCAAAACCATTGTGAGCCCAAATTATTATATCAAAAATCAAACGTACGGTTCAGTTTTTTTTTTTTTTATTAATTGTAAAAATGTGTAAATCACGAATTAGTTCATAGTTTTTCCAACGTCATCAGATTTTTTAAACGCCCGTTATTGAAATAATATTATTATTGTAATAATAGTGCGACAAAACCGATTGTCTTGCCTTGAGTTGAGCACAGTAAACAGAGTATGTAGCGAACGGAGCCGCACGGGAAACGACATAAAAAAAAAAAAA
Source organism: Pentalonia nigronervosa (assembly GCA_014851325.1). Lineage (NCBI taxonomy): Eukaryota > Metazoa > Arthropoda > Insecta > Hemiptera > Aphididae > Pentalonia > Pentalonia nigronervosa. The sequence continues at coordinate 32,499 of JACXSJ010002386.1, read as the reverse complement.
ATCGTACGATTCAATACGTTATTGTCATCGATTATAATAATGAATTAAAATGAAGTATTTGATTTATTTGTAAGCGATATGGGACGGCAAGTGCAGCACTAATATATGTGTGACGACCCGAGTGAGCATGCGCCGCCTGCCCCTTACAGCCACCGGATACGATACAATATACTTAAAACGCGGTAGAAAAAAAAATATATATTGTATTCGCTTGGCGTTAAAAACATGTGAAAAGTCGGGCGTACCTATTATATAGTACAATTGTAGTGTAGTGCACATTTTATTTCTATTATAAATTATAAAATAATATGCCTTATATAGGAAAATGACGTGTGCACTACGCGCAATAAATAAAAAATAAATAAAACGGTAAATGCGCCCGCGCCGACGCCACTTGGATTGCCTACATTACGTTGCACTTATTATTATTATTATACACGGGCGGCGATATTAGCAATAATGATTGATGACTGGGCGATCGTGTCAGCCGCGGTGAACTCGCCGCGGTAGCTTGTATATGCCGAACGTGACCAGGTTTGAGACCGGCTTGGACAGCTCCATGTTGATCTCCAACATTTTCCGCTTGCCGACCATCACCGTCCGCTTGCTGAACGTGTAGTGGCCGTTGGTGAGCGGGTAGCTGTTCGTGTCCAGCGTGCTGGGTATGGGCAACGTGCCGAGGTCCGGTGACCGGGCGGCGATCGTGATGTTGGTGATGGTGACCAGGTCCTTGGGCGGGTCGTAGTACATGAAAGCGCCGCCGTAGTAGCCAGCAGCCGCGCCGGGCGACTTGTACGTGGTCAGCCCGCACGTCTCGATATGCGCGTCCACGAACCCGCTGAAAGTCCGTGTACCGGAGTACGCGAACAAGTTGTAGTCCGTCGTGTCGTTGTTGTTCTCGTTCCGCCAGCGCACCGTCATCGCGCACTCGAACCCGTCGCGCTCGTACTGGAATGACGCGGAGAGCGTGTCGTCCTGGTGCTCGGCGTCCGGGTCCGCGGACCGCATGGTCGCCACGTGAAAGTCCTTGAAGCTGTTGTCCACGAAGAACCTGTTCAGGAGGCGTTTGTCGGCATCACAGATATTATGTACAATAAATTCGAGGTCTATAGACGATGTCTATAAACCTTGCGATAAACTAGACATAGTCAGTTGCTGCCTCCTACTAATGCGTTTATATAGTTGAAGCAGGCGTCAGCCGTTTAATCCGAGACCACAGATGTGTACAGTAATATATACATATCTGTGACCTCGATTAAAATGGCGGATAATGACTTCACCAGTTGGCAATCTAGTTGTTAGTGCGTATCTGTGGTTGACATAGATGACGTAATATACATGGGTGGGATATCCCTGTGTACAATAAACACGGTATACTGCGATCGAAGAGTCTAGATTAGATGACCACGGTCTAAGATTATTAGGAAGTATACTATTTCAGTTACCATAATGGTTATATATTATGCGGCTCTAAGATTATGACAAAGAAAAAAAAAATGAAATCGACGATCAATCCGCCGTCTGTCAAATTTCAATCCAATCAATTTTAATATTAGGTATTTATTTTTTTTATTACGATAGTAAATAATATGTCATATTTTGTTTAAAAGCAATAATGATTACTATTATTTAATATGATCAATAGTGAGGATACTAAAACCTAAAAATTGCGTATAACCGCTTTGGTAAATAGTATGCTGTCCGATCACGCATGAATACAAAGCATGTCGTTTCCGTATATATAATAATATTATCTTTATGTCGATTGGTCGGCATCACCTAACGAGACAGTATTGATTATTATGCCGGGTTGCACGAAGACATTATTAATTTAATGGTTAAATACAATTTGGTGGACTATTCGTGCAATAAACTGTTAATGATCGTTCATGCGACACGGCAATGGCGTTATAAATTTTCATTCATAACGTATGTGGGCGATGGATATTGTTAAGGCTGTTGGAGCTGGCTAAATTGAGGGGTGGAAATTCGGACATTTTTAAGTTACGTTGCACGGCGACCATACGTACAAATGGCGTTTGCAATAGGAAAAAAAAAATCAAACAAACCATTTCAAAAGTAATTGAATTTTGCAGTAATTATATTATATCGTAATATATATATTTATAATTTCATAACTACGTAACGATTATAATTGTGCTGAAATGACGTTTTGAATTAATATTCAAGTAGGTACACATATTTAAGATTTTAAATTAAAATGTAAAGGTTTTATAAAAATTGCCTACATCAACCCCTTTAAAAGTGAGTGTGTGATTTACTCCTAGAAAGCAATTTGACGTGCATATCACTCCCTATTAAATTAAATTGTCTATAATAAGTTAGGTATGCATATTTTATATATTTTTATCAAAAAAAAAAAAAAAAAAATATGGGTAATAATTATAAGCATCTTTTCAGATTGCTTGGGGGTAAACTCGGGGTACCCAAACAAGTCATAACATACGCCACATTGATTGTAATGATACATACAATTTGCAATGTAAAAACATATTATATTATATTATCGTGAAATCAAACTGACCTAAGATCACTGGGCCGGTTTCTATTTGGCGGGAATTTTTCTTTACCATAAGGTAGGACTAGGTTGTCCGACATAAATGTCTGATAGTTACTGTCGATCGAACATTTCTTTGATTGTATATCACAGTTGTTGTATTGTCTTTTCAACACTCTCGACAGTATTATTTGAGTGCCAGGTCGGTCAGGCATATACATGACTAAGGGTCCGTCCCGACCAGCGTAAATGCCGCTACCTCCGCCGCCTATTGATGGAGCATTGTAACTGGCTGCTATTAGATTCACATCATTGGTATATGCCCAGCCGGCTTGCACTGAATCAGCTAAAACGTTACGAACCGTCCGATTATAAAACTACGAATAGGTACTTATAATTATAATAAGTTATAACTGTTTGTTGTTATTTCAGTTATTTGTAAGTTTCCATTTAAAAAAAAAAAATATATATATATATATCGTAAGCCGCAAAATAACGCGAAATACGTATTTCCGCAACTATTATGATCTGTATCTGTACTCTGTAGACACTGCGAGCATAATATTATTCATTATAATAAAAATGAATTGTTGTTTTTACATCGAGTTTAAATAATATCTTACTAGATTCATTTATTAATGTGAAAAATGTGTATATTAATGACAATTCAGAAATATTTTTTCATACAAATTATGACATAGAATTATAGACATTATACATAGAAAATAAACACAATAGTATTGAATACAAATTCATTAGGTTATAAAAAATATTATGATGCATTTTGAGATAATTATGTAAAAATAAAATAAATTATGCGTATATATCGGTGTATATAAAGTGTATGTATTGTGTTATTTGTATTGTCTTTTAATACGAACAAGATACGGTAATGATTAAATAGTATAATAACTATTATTAATGTTTTCTAACCTGTAAGCAGAGGAATTTCTGAAAACCAAGCAGTTGTAAATATGACATCCTTAACGCCTGTTTCACGAATAAGGCGAGCTGCGGGATCTTGAAATAATATATCAAAGCATATAAACATTCCAAATCTCACTCCGAAATCAGTGTCGAATGTACACAATTCTGATGAGCGAGTATGATTAAATCCCAGTTCTCCAAATAAATTAAATTTTCTATACCTAAAAATTAAAATTACCAAATACATTAAAAATATATTAAATTATAGTGCAAGTTACATAATATTCTAATATTTATTACCTAGCTACGATTCTTCCTTCCCTATTAAACACCACGTTTGTGTTATAATAATTTGCTAAATCTTCTGAACACGAGTCGTCTTCTTCTTTTTTGCAATACTCTATTTCTGGTAAATTTACTACCACATACATATGATGAAGTCTAGCCGCACATGACAGTTTATTCAACACCTACGAGTATTATTAGTATATAATTATAAAAATTATCACTGTATAACAATTAAAATATTAAGTAATATAAGTATTTATTTTGTTCTTTTATAGCTATATATCTACATTCAAAGGTATATACCGTGCTGCAATATTGAGTAAAACAAGGAATTGTGTTACTTTCTGGGGAAGGAATTTCTGTTAAAAATGTTCTGATTTCTTTTCGATCATCGGGTAAAGTAATTCCGGTCAAACCAGCTTCCGGGAAAACCAATATATCAACATCCTGCAACATAATACAATAATTATATTTCTATAAGATCATTATTATTAATGATAATCATGATTATAATTTATGGTGTATTATTTGTCAAATTATTATAATACAATAGGAACAATAATCGGTACAATTCAAATAATATTTTGATAAAAATACACCCGGGAGCAAATTTCCTTAAAAACAAAATACCTAAGTCCTATTTATAAAATAAAAATCATTTAGTTTTATAAACGTTGTATTATACATGTTGATACATGTTATATAGATACATACCAAATTAATACATTACTTTAATACAGATGGTAGGGCATTATTCGAATAAATTCTTATTTAAATAATTATCTGAATACAATTGTATTCGAATGATTTTTTTTATAATTCTAATAATAAATAATAACCAATAAATAAATAATTATTGGAATAGTTTTTAAATACAATTAATGTCGAATTAATAAGATAATTCCATTGTCACGTCGAAAATTGATAATTAGTTTCTTGTTTCTATGTCCACTTTACATTTTACTTACATATTGACTAGCATGATGAATAATATCCTCATAAATTGGTAAATTGTTCTGTATTGACTGCAGAGGATTGGAACCCAAGTTGGGTTGGTACTCGACGACAGCCGCAATGTAATATTGGCTGTCATATCCTTTGTTTTTAGTCGTTTCATTTCCGCTAACCATTAGTGTCAGCTTTAAAAAATATTATAAACATTATTACAAATACAATAAAAAAGTAATATTATTATTATACAGTGGTTGTCGCTTATTATTATCACAGCCCACGGATAATGTTATTAATTATTATTAAGAAATCTGTGATTATATAGGTATACATTTCGCTTATAGTTAATGTTTTGATTAATTTAAAATTGGTAACTAGCAAATACAGCCATTTAAATCTGGGACATGGTATATATATATATATTTACACATTATACAGTTAGCAGCTTAGCACCTTACCAATTATTAAATTAGGCATCTTATATAAAGATATAATATTTATAACATAGACGGCTATGCTATAACGTATGTCCTCTCTGCATTGGAACTAAAGAAAAAAATACACTGTCATATTTTTTACTACCGGATAAATAGATAACAACAGTGTATGTGTGTGTTTAAAAAGGTGATAAAAATTAGTGAAAAACGAAAATGTACCTAATAATTTGCTTATTAATGAAACTAATAACAATGGACATTATAGAATTTTATGATGATTATTTGCCAAAAACGGACAATGAGAAGCGGTTTTTAAACATTATTAACACATTAACACATGGCCTAACCAAATTGTGCAAATTATCACAGGTCGACATTAAAATTGCATTAATAAGTCATTAACATCTCAGTTTGTAAAAAGAGCAGCTTATGATCATTAGGGTTAATAAATAAAAATAATTGAAAAAAATCACTAATCTACAATTTTGTCAAAATATCTTAAAAAAAAAAAATTAAAAAAATATATTTATTCTTTTTTTATTTATTTATTTTTTCAAGTAGATTATTGCAGTACAGCTTCGTGTGGACCATGGTGGTAGGTTAGGTCATGTTATCAACTATCTCAAAGGCGATTACAGTAATTGGTGTAATCAAAGTGTATATATATATCTCACTGAGTTTGGCAGTAATCAGTTAATTGTATCAAATTTCGTAATCAAGATGTATTTATAACTTGTAATCAGTTACGTTATTTTAAAATAACATTAAAATGTATCTGGTTATAGTTTTTATTGTAATTTTAAATAAAAGATACTAAATAAAAGATATATGAATACTAATTGGATAATATCTATATAATTTTTTAAAAATTGAAATATTTTATAAAATAAATATCAATATGATAGTTGTTTTTTTACGAAAAATATCGATATAAATATTGTCTACAAGACTGAATAGAATCATTCAATCATATAAATTATTTCTTACACTGACTAGGTTACCTAACAATTTTTCTTTATTTTTAGTTTTCAATTTCCTCAAATATTATTTTTAATATTACATGTTAACAAAGATATTTTGATATATTATATACATTTAGCATATTGACGCAATTTCATGTTTTATTTTAAGCAGGGGTGTCCCTGGTGTCAAAATTCTGGGGTAGCAAAAAAAAAAAAATTACACACGAAAAATTGCTTTTTGTTTATTTAAAAAAATGTGTATCATTATTTTTTATAACATAAATATATTTTATATAAATATAAAGAACACTGCCACACTGTCACAGAATATATTATTCTGTATTCCCGGGTTTAGAATATAATATACATTTTAACTATCAAAAACTTAAATAATAAATTTCAAATATAATTTATTTTATGGTAGCAAAACGATATCCTTGCTATCCTAAAAAAATGTATGGGATAACAAAAGTACCTCTCGATACCCCTTAGTGATGCCTATGATTTTAAGTAAATACATTTTGATGGGTAGTTTACATTATATTTTCTTAATGTTAAGAGTCAACCAATAGCACAAGTCATAATGTTTTTATTGTATTTAATCTTTGTAAAATTAAGATAGGTACAGGTAATAAATATTTGGTCATTCAGCATTAACAATAAATTATAAATTTAAAGACATTGTTAAAACTTAAAATGTAATAAATTAAAATTTTTTAATGCAGTTTAAAAAATATATTAGTTGCATATTTTTGTGCGCATTTAAATTATTTTATGTGCATATCAACATATTATGTACATGCGCACATTTCCAATAATTTTATTGCAATAAATCTCGAACTCTAATCAAAACTATAAAAAATAATAAGTTATAACATAAATATTTTTACAACTTTTCATAATGCATAATATATATTTTTTAAATTTTACTATGAAAAATTACAAAGTTTAGAACTATAGAATTAAAAAAAAACACACTTTTTCATATAAAACAAAAACGTAGTTATAGACTGATACCATACTTTAGAATGGCGCATGATATAAAATTGATTCAATAAGTATTTTATTATGAGGTTTAAATCAATGTGTGGCAGTTTTGTAAAGAATTTGAGTATAAGAATTCAAATGGGTACTTTTTAGAAAACCTACTTATATACATATTTTAAATGCTTTCTTAAAGTATCTATATTTAGAATCAAATATTAATTAATAAATAATTAATTATTTTATTTTATTAATTTTTTTATGAGACTTATTTATACTTAACTAAAAATTCAAACAGGGATCTTGACAAAACCAACGATAAGTAATTTATAGTTACACCAAATGATACAGTGTAAAATGCTCTAAAATCAATATAAATCATGATGCTATAAAAATTCAATTCAGTTAATTTATAGATAAGGGGAAACAATTTTTCGTAAAAATGTAGAAGTATTTTAATGTTTAAATGTATCTATATATAAATACTTTTAAAGTAGGAGGTATTTGTATTTGTATTCAGTTACGTTTTTTACTGATTATTCAAATACGTATTTTAAATACTTTTCAAAATAAGTATCTGTATCTATACTTTAATACTAGTATATTTTACTAGATAATATGTATCTAAATATTTTTATATTTTTGAATCTCTTTAAATTTGTTTTGATTGAATGAATTATGTGAATAATGTATAAGTACTAAATAGTATACACTTACCACACTTATTAATGTAATGAATAGTAAAGCCAAAATCATAATGTAGCCGGGTAATAATTTGATAGTTATATTTTTGATTCTAAAACATATTAATAGAAAGTTCATCGTCAAACTTTCCATATTTAATGTATACCTAAATTCTGAAGTGTAATATATTGATGTAAGAATTTAATGTAAAAAATAATTAATCAAAATTATTATGTCTGAACGTGTTTTTAATACTTCATTATGTACATGCGATTACTGTTTTAATAAAGAAAATTTAAATATGTATCTTAGATGCTTCAAAGCCTCTATTAAATACATAATAATTTTTATATTTACTAATACAGATAAGAATTATAGATTATTCATACATTAAGAATATGATAAGGTAACACTTAGGTAATTACGTGTTTGACGTGTATACATAGGTACTCAAAAAATATAGTTATATATAGAAAAATAAGTATGGTTATTACATATTTAAGACACCTGTAAACATCGCACAATATAAATATATAATACTTCTTCATAAATTTATGATGTGTCTTATATAAAAAATAATTAATTAATACATTGTTCTACAAATAAAATCTTGAAACAATTATTCTAAAAATGTAAATAAGACATGTTTATTAAAAAAACAATTATAGTTTTCTCAGACTTGGAATATCCTATGTACTTAGCTTAAATATAAAAATATTAAATCAAAGAAATTATATTTTATTATATAAAAAATATATATAATATGTATATGTATATTATATTCAATAATTGAATTTTTTAATAACATAATTAGGTAAATAACCTATATATGGTAATAACCATTTATAAATTAAACAATATTAATAAATATTTATTTGAAATAATGTTACCATTTTTTTTTTTTTTTGAGATCCATTTTCTAATATTAAGTAGTATTTGCACATTGTTGGTATGGCTGACAATGAATTAAGTATTACATTTCAATTTTAAAGTACAGCAATACAAATATAATTTATAACAATAATTACTACCGTGATTGTGTAAACATGTTTAAAGTCTAATAAACATATTTTAGTTTAATAAATAGGTATCTAAATGAATATTATTTTATGCACGCAATGGTTATAATTTAAGATGAACTTTGTGTTTTGTACGTTTTTTATACTTAAAATATCCGATAACTGATAAGAGTTAAATATATAGTTATACACATATATAACATAATATAAATAAGTTAGTTATTACTTATACCTACATAACTACATTGGTGCCTATAGGTTCATAATATGTATAACTGTGTGTGTGTGTGTGTGTGTGTGATCTATGATTTTTTATAGTGTGTAAGCTCACAGTAAATAAATGAAAATACTGTCAATAATTCAAACGCTATCTACTTATTATATTCGATTGCAAATGTGTTCATTTACGACGCAAGAAAAAAGCAACTGCAGATTATGCTTATCGAAAAGATGTTTTAATATTACATACCTACACGAAGTCCAAAATATAATAAACAACTTGTATAGTTACAAACTATACGTGTTTAATTATTATCTGGTGTTTGTAATTAACACCAGTTTAACAGCAGTTTTATATTATGTGTAATGTACAAGTTGTTTTACCCACAGGAAGTAGGTACCAATAATTCCAATATAAACTTTACGTTATATTCAAATATAAATGAAAAAAAGTTTTGATTAAAATGTACTTATTACCCCTACGTTATGTAAAATATATGATGTACCTTGTTACAGTAGATAATGATGATTAATGAGTATTATTAAAAAAATATTAAGACCGTGATAAAACAATAAATAATTAACATGTATATTGAGTTGTATAATATAATTTATTTTCTTGTATAATTAAGTCAGAATAAAGAACGTATGGACATTTTAAAATTTAGAAAAACCGGTAAATTTGCTCTGCTGTAGATTTAGAGTTTACCTCGTCATTGAATTACTGTGAAGGATGTGCATTATAAATGTTTTTCCCAATTGTTAAGAAATGAATGGGAATTATTTACATTTGACCTTCCAGAGTAAGTAGTACAAACTAGATCCAATTTAATACCAGAAACCTTCAACATTAAATGCTTTTTTACTACAAAAAATTGTTTTCAGATACAAAAAAAAAAAAAGAAAAAACAATATCAAAATCTAAATGTGTTCTGTTCAAACATTTTTCCCATCTTATTGTCTGTTTATTGTTGTCACGATTATTATTATTATTATTAAAACTATTATTATTATATACTGATTTTTACTCGGTTGATGGTTATCCCATAACGACATAAGGTTAATAGGAGCCCGTGTTTCGAATCGTAACCTACGCATCCCAAAGCTGGTTTCAGGTTGCCTCGTCCAAGTGTTAACACGGTCAGCATCGTTACCAAAAATTACAGTGAATTAAGGACTCCGAGGCTATTACATTGCTTCCGTGTCTGTGTAAATCGTATGTGGTCCGTATTCAGAATTTTCTTGTTATTTAACATTTAAATAAAACGAATCCATTTGTTATTAATAACCACATTTATATAACCTAAATTTAAAATTTGAAATACATAATTTATATTCGTTGAAATATTTGGATTTGATAGTAATATTATTTTATCGTAATTATTGCGGTAGTATTACCCGTGCAGTTACATAATATGATCTTAGAAGTTACGGAAATCGATTAGGCTTTGGTCATTACTGCAAGAGCGGATAGATATCTTTGACAAAATATTCACGAACGAAATTAGTATTATTAATTTAAAACTATGTGTTTATATTTTATATGTAGTTTATCGAAATAGTAAGGATATCGTTATAAATAAAATTAAGTGTTGCACTTGCAGTGAGTGAAATATGCTAATAGAAAAAAAGTGGAAGTGGCAAGAGTGTAGACAACATAACATGTTTCATGTACGGAAGATAAACAGAGTAAATCTTGGCGACCTCAACGTAAAATTAATAAAAGTTTATTAAAAAATGAAAATTGGATGTAATCAGAAAATTATATTAAGACGCATAGTGGTTATACCTATATGATATTCAGCTTTTTTGGCATTGAACATTTTATTACCTATCTATATTACGTTTTTAATGTTGTTTTTATTAAATAAAGAATGAACTTGGTATAAAGTAATATTTTGTAAAATATCAACCATTATTATTAACTTGTATTAAATTATTGTACATACTAGTATGCCATTGTTTTATATTAAATTAAGTTATTGAAACTTAGAGTATATCAGAACAAAATTCAGTACCTATTGTAACTTAATATTAGAGATGGGTTGATTCTAGAACTGTACTCGAAATTGATCGATATCGGTGGTATCGGTTTATTTTGAAACCGAATATTTGAGCCGATACCAATAAAAAAGACACCAAATCGTTCAGCATAAAATTACAAATTTAAATATTTATTGATAAGGTATATGGCAGTATCAATGCTAATATGTAAAATTGATGTTATCGGGTATTAGTTTTATCTGATATCGGTTGGTGGTATCGTTTATACTTTAATATCGGTTCATAGTTTTTACTAAAAATTATGTTTTTAAATATATCGGGTAAAGAGATTTTACATCGGTAGTATATATCGGATTATTGAGTATTGGTAAAAAGCGAAAGTGGTATCAACTCATTCCTACTTAATATACTACAAGACTCTGATCTCGATGAATAATGATTACAAAAATATACGATTACAAAGTGCAAACCATAATTATAAAATTAAATTTTTAGCAAGTATTGATTAACTGAGGTAGTAATGTATTTATTTACTCGCAAAGTATAATAGGTATTTTGAAATTTAGTTTAAATTATATTTATTAGTCAATTTATATTTTATAGTTAATAAATATTAATTTGTTTCAATTATCAATTTTTTTTTGGTCACAATAGGAATGCATTGTATTTTATTGTAACTTTAATAAAGGTAATTTGGAGATGATAAGTAAAAAACACATACCTAGACCTAGTACAAGTTAATTTAGTTACTTAGCATAGAAATGACCTTCAATAAATTACTTCCTAAAAACTGCTGACTCTTAAAACGATATATTATACTAAAGTATTACCTATATAATAAATAATAGTTATTTTCTCTGAAAGACATGCTGTCTGTAAAACAAAATATGCCTAGATGTATGAAGTATTTTAAATAAATTACATATTCTAATGTTGTGATGTTTTATAATATATGAGAATTAGCCTTCAAAGTAAAAAAGGTGATTTCTTTAAAATAGCATTATAATTCAATTAAAATAAAGTATAAAACATACATATTAGTCCAAACATTTTTTTTTATCGTAAATTTAAATTTAGATTCATGTGTAAATTGTTAATTTTAATGATGACAATTAATAATAAATTAATATTTCATTATAGGTCACTTATATTCTTAGTGCTTGAACCTAATGAACAATAACGAATTAAAAGGTTATGTTATACGAATTTAAAATGATCTAGCTTTAAATCAATCATAGGTGTCTACCAATTTTGCTAATCATTTTATTTCTGTTAATGATTTTTACACCTATGGGCTATGAAAATATGTATATTATGTATTATGTATAAACATATATATATATATATATATTTGATTCATTAAGCATTATGCTCCCTAATATTTTCCTCTAATAATTAAATTATTATTTTTTAAATTTTTGGAATTTTAAGTAGTTAGACCATATTATTTTCAATTACTATTTTATACCATTTAAGAAATGCCTTGTGAACATGCTAACTTATTTTTTCAAATAAGAATAATTCTTTTTATGTAAATTGTTAAGTAGAATAGATGATTATTTTGAAAATGTTGATGTATCTAAATTAAAATTCGAATGAGTAGCTTATGAGTTATTTAAATTTGTGTACTGAGGACAATAGGTCCATAGTGAAAGATTTGGAAGATATGGTGGCTATTACGATTTGAATAATTTAATTAAGTATCAATCTATTAGGTAACATTTTTCTAATTTGTAAAACAATATTTAAGGACAATAAGTATAATAATAAATTATACATTTTAATAACAGATAACTTAGAAACTACTTGTTCGAATTTTAATCGAAATACATTAATGCTTTTAAAAAAATATCCACTTAACAATTTATATGTAATAAAAAAAGATTAGTTTTCATTTGAAGTATAAGATATTTAAATATATAATTATAGTTCTAAATAGGTACCTACAAAAAAATTATAGTAATAATTCGTATAATTTTGTAGAAACTAGTTAAGGTGTAGGTAGCTCTAAATTATATTTGTTTACTTCGTGCTAGCATAATATATAAAATAATTTTCAAACTACGCCGGACAATTAATAACTTAAATATTATTTAAGGTTTATGAAAAAATGAGTGTTCAATTTCACGATAAAATACAGTATACCATATATTATTAGTACCTATACCTACTTTAGGTATATAATTATGTATTTATATGATGCATCAATATACAATGTATGTAAAAGATTGCTAAACTTTACGCGAATCAATCTTTAATTGAGGTGTATTATGATTATTTATTGGGTACCCTACTATAGTAGTACAGTACTTTCATTTTTTTTGTGAGCAGTTAAAAAGTTTATTTTTATGATATACTTAACGAGTATTGGATAGGTAGTTAGAATATCGACCATAGAATTACAATTTCCATCACATTCACTAAAAAGTGCCATAAATTTTAAGAATATTTAATTTTTATTGTAGGTAGTATCACAGTGTCAGTAAATATAAATATTTATGATTACACTAAAAAATAACTTTATTAATTCTTAGTTTCAATTATAGTAGGTATATCGTATATGTTATGTAGTAATTATGTGCAATATTAACTACGGCATGGATTTTTATTTTAACAATTAATTTTATTGTATACAGATTTCTGATTAAAAATGAACACGTCTTATAACACTATATGAATTATTTATTTTTTTTAGTATCCAATAAATGTATTGATTTTTCAATGGTATTGGTTTAATTTATTTTATTTATTTTTATGTCTACCATCACCTTTTGAAGCAGTAAAAAAGCTTTGATATTCAACTATAAGGGTGTGATGATTTCTGGTAGCAGATTAGATTTAATTTGTAATTTGGAAAGTCAAAAGTAAAAAATTCGTAGTATTTTTTTAAATAATCAGGAAAAATAAAAAAAAAACAATTTTAGAAAAATGAAAATATTTACGCAAAACTAATTTTTAACAAAATCGATTGTGTTTTTTGTTGTAATTCAAAACTCAATAACCGTAGAGACTTGAAATTGGAAATATATTTACTAAATATTTATAAAATCATTGTTTAGACATGATAAAATTCAAAAATATTTTTTGGCCAATTCTCTGCTATTTATAGACATTTGAAATGGTTTACTTTTTAAGTTTTTATTTATCAATTTATGTATGATAACATTTTTTTTGTAAATCAAAAAGCTTGAATATTAAATGAAAGAGTCCTTATAAATTGTTCTTACAGCAATTAAAATTAATCAAAAATATATTTATGTAATATTTTTTAATTCAAATTTTAATAAAATGTCAAAATTCACGAAAATTGGCAAATTATTTTGCTGTTTGCATCCAATTTGTAATTTTAGTATCTATGCCTATTAGACTTGAAAAAGAAATACAAGATTATACTTTTTTGTTAGGAAAAAAAATTTAGCGTTAAACCACAAAAACTTTTATTAGAGTTTGAAGTTCAAATTTCAACAAACATTTTTTATAGTTGATTACTTAAACGATTTATGGTGTTGTATTATTATACAAAAAATATTAATTGTATAAACTTGAAACATTTTAATATTAATTACCTACATTATCATGTTCTATAATTACTATGCTGTTTAATGTTTATTATGTCTATTGTATAAAGGGGCATGAATGCATTATAAACAGCACAGGGCACCGTCCATTATATTATATGATATAATATAAAAATAATTTATATTATAATATGACGTGATAATTTTGTCAACAAATAGTTTAACTTAAATTTAATACTTCTATCACAATGATCTATTCAATGACGAAGTATACACTATATTGCAAAGCAACTACCTTGGATTTTATATTTACCTATTTATAATAATCATTATTCTGCAGGTGATATTCTAAATCCAACGTTATCATCGTTATAGAGAATGGCGTAATGAAAAGGTAAGATAAGAAACGATTTTTGATATCGCGACTATAACGGTCACCTATACAGTCTAGTACCTCTAACGGTATATAGGTAGATAGTGATTAGTTTTTACTTTTTTACTGACTACTTTTTTGTTTTATAAATAATTATATGTAATTAGTAATTACTTATTATGCATTGACATATGTGAATAGGTGTATTATTAATTATGTCTAACGTTACAGTACAGATATTATTTAAACAGTTGATTTGGTATTTGTTCAAAAAAATTCACTGAAAAATACAAATATCATTTTTTTAATTGTGTACCTACTTAATATCTATACTGTATACCTAGTTTAGAAATAAATAACTGTAATGTATAGGTCAATAAAAAAAATATGTTGTTAATGTCTTATAAACATATTAAAATTGTATCTTCTGCTTTAATTTAAAAATACATTCAAAGAAACTCAGTTTTTATTTATTTTCAATAAAGTTGATATAGATATAATAATTAAATATATATATATAAATCGGAAACGAGGGAATAATAAAAAAAAAACGTTCGCTTACCTTATCGCCGGCGATTTATCCTATATAATATGTGCGGGTATTTTATTTTTTTTTTTATTTTATTGTTTTTGAAACGCGCGTGCGGTTATATTAACGCGGTCGAGTAGTATATTAAAATTATTATAAGACCGATGATGAATTATACGCACTCCAGATCGTACTGGCGACTCTCACGTGCGAGTCAATCGTCAAATGTCCCAAAGAAAATATAACGAGAAATGATGAAAAAGAAAAAATAACATTAGTCTATGTCGGTATTATTATTGAGTCGTTCACCTTGATTGTTGATCAAACCAGGAAATTGTCGCGCACGCGGATTGGAACGAGACGGTTTGCGCTCGTATATAGTATATATAATAACATAATAATATACACCAACACTATGCACACACACGCACGCAGTAATAAAATACTTAAATAAATTAAATCATATTGTTGTACAAATACACCTACGCCTACGTGTAAGATGTAACGCGGTGTCTATACCTGGTATAGGTCCTATCTGCGCATATGCAACGAAATTTTACAACTCTCAATACTTAGGTAAGTCCCTAGACGCGTAATATTATAATATTGTAACAACGATATAATAATATAGTAATAGTGTTGTGTGCATTGCGATGACCCATTGACGTCGCGGAGTAAAACAATAATACCATCATTGTTATGTGATTATATTATTATCATAATTTGTTTGTACAAACCACCTGCGTTTAAGGCGATTCCGCTTAACCTTGGCGTCACGTGTTTTCTCGCGTTTCATTTCCGATTTATTCACACGCGCGCGTTTGGCTACCATATTATACGATTAATATTATTATTATTATAATACTGTTGCAGTAGCTAGTTGGTACCTACGTACGGTTGCGCGGAAAATTCGCCTACGATTCGCAGTCACGCCGTTGCACATAATGTACACGTATTATTATTAAACAGACATTATACATATTATTTTGCTATAGCATGTGAGACGCTCCTACGAAACCTCGCGTTCCGATAGCTAATAATTATTGCGATGTGTACCTACTTGGATCGGTTAGATATTAAAATGGATATTATTATTATGGATCGTCGGATCGATAACTATAGGTTATGGTTACATAACCATAACTATTATAGTTACACCTATGTAGTAATATTTTGAAATATTTCATATCCTCTCAGCAACATAATATTATTGTTTCGCGTAAAATCGTATTGACAAATGGTCACATCTCAACAAAATAATATCTCATATTCTCATTGCACTATTGCAGCATAGAAAATTGTAAGCTGTAGTCCTGCAATAAATTATCATACTGGTATTATAATACTACATTACTATAACAACAATAACAACAACAACAACAACAATAAACGATTCGACGTTGATTGTTATTACGTTGTTTCTAACAAGCGAAATTCTACGTGATGTATGCGTAAGTGTGTTTTTCTATAATATTATTTTCACGCTTCTGGTTATCAATTACCGACTACAGTTAAAGTGATAGTTGTTTTTGTCGTAGCGAGTTCCCTAGATATTTTATTAATTCAGTAGCACACCGTAGCGTGTTGTTCTTCACCGCGGAAATAAAAAAAAAAAATCGAATAATAGGTACTTATAGCGTTTACACTGCTGTGTATTATAGATTCGTCACGTACCGTTTTTTTTTTTTAAAGGATAACATAATATAGCTAAGCTTCGAAAAAACATTATTTTTTTTCAAACACGAGTAAAAATTTAATAGTCACCTATTAACATATACGCAGTTCTAGTGATCACCCAACTACATTTTTTTTTTTTTTTTGGAAACCAACTGATCGTGGCGTAATTGTAATACGCAGATCCAGGTTTTTTTATTTCAATAAATTAATATAATATTATACCTACGTGCTTTAAGTGCTTGATCGTATACTTATACATACATGTACAATTAAAAATAATTACTAATTAAATTATCAGCTTATTAATATAACTTTATATAAAGTACTAAAATTGTATTTATTCATTGATAGGCAGTTTATTTTGAATCAAACCCACTTTGAGAACATATTATATTAATTGATTAAAGAATTATTAATTATTAATTTGTTTTTAAATAGATTATACCAAGTATTTTTTGAATAAACCAATGAGAAAAAAATCTAAAGTATCATGACTGGCTCATATAAAACAGAACCATCGGCATTTAAATGGTTTTATTATGGGGAGGGGATGTGTTCGACTTTTTAACATAAACTATTTGATTATTAAAAATATAATTTATGATAACTGTTTTATAAGTATATATAAGTTGTTATAAATATTAAAAAATGGTTATGGAGAATCTATCCCTTGTTCGTCATCCCCTTACCCGTTTGACCAGCACTTAAAAAAACCTACCAAATGTTCATACTCTATAAGAACAACTTTGAAATTTTATCTAACCAATTTTAAGAACCGGGGAACTTATTTTGCTGTATTATTGATCTCGAGTGTACTTCGTCAATAATCATCATTAATAAATTATTGAAAAACTACCCTGAGCAAAATGGACGGGATCAGCTTGTATTCCAAAGGATAGAACTTATTTGTTATAATATATTTATATAACTTTCAGGGTTAAAGTAATATAGGACTAGAATAGAATTAATGAACTGAAAAACTTTTAAAAAAATGACATAAAAATGACCTAAGAACATCATTCAATGTTGAAGATCGAAGTAAATTTTCCGTTTCAAAACATGACGTCAGACTCAAAAAAAAAAAACAAAACAATTAAAATAATAATATTAATAAACAATTATGTTTATAAATTATATTAATATTAATTGGAATAAATTGTCCTCGATGGTGATCTGCGTTATAGGTTTTTTAATAATATAATAAGTGCATATAAGAGGTAATATAAATATAACCTTATTATAAAACATAATTTATATATTGTAAGAAAACGATTTTCAACGAATAGTAATTATTAATTTGCATAATAAATCTATTTTATAATCACGTTTAATTAGTGCACGTGATTAACTACATTAACCATGTTATTAACACCAAAATTAAGTCCTTTCAAATGAATATCTAGTACATATTCTCTTGTTGTATGAAATAATTAATAAATAGTCATAGATTTTAAGCAATGAATGTATTGCAGGTTTTACAGTGACTTTTTTCGTGCTTTAAGACACTTTTTATATAAAAAAATTATTTATGCAGAACCAGTTTTCGATAAAATAAATTTTGTCTTTTTGTTGTAATTCAAATATAAACATCAGAGTGTAGATACTTGACATTTTGACCAAATATTTATAATAGTATTATCTAGACATATCATTTTTAAAATTATTTGGTAATTTTTAAGCTATTTATGAACGATTGACATTTTAGACTTATTTTTGTACAAGGTTTCCATAAGTTGTTTTTTCATCAATAATTAAAAAATATCAAAAATATTTGTGCAGTATTTTTTCTTTTTAAACGTTTTAAATTTAAATAATGATAACATTTATCAAAATCTTGAGAATTTACAAATTATTATGTAGTTAAATACAGATTATCTAATTCATAACATTTTTTGTTTCAATACCTATGGTCTATAACTTAAAAATGTAATATGAGATCCTTAATAAGTTGTGCCATCGTATATAATTTAAAAAAAAACAAAGATACATATGCATCATTTTTATTGATGTTCAAAATTCAATGGCAAAATTGGATATTCAAACTTAAGTCACTTTTTTTTCTAATGATTTTAGTTATTTTACAATTCAAAAAAAAATATTACTTATATTAGGTATTATTTTTTATAAAAAATTTAATTTTCAAAATATTTAGACTAGGCAATTATAACCTATATATATATATATATATATATATATTATGAATCTACTTATTATTTATATTATTTACACCATTTTATGGTACGTCG
The DNA here is from genome assembly GCA_014851325.1 of Pentalonia nigronervosa. Taxonomy (NCBI): domain Eukaryota; kingdom Metazoa; phylum Arthropoda; class Insecta; order Hemiptera; family Aphididae; genus Pentalonia; species Pentalonia nigronervosa. Next base: position 13,163 of record JACXSJ010002386.1, on the reverse strand, counting down.
GTATTGATTTAATATAAGTTGTAAGTTTACAATATTAGTTACCCATTATTATGATATAATATAAAAGCATTAAATTAATTAATAATACTTATAATATAAACGACGATTTTGTTAAACATTAGTTCAAGTTCACTCTACTGTATTACCAACTAATAGAACAATAAATTACTTATAATAATATAAACACATTATAAAATGTCCTAATAAATAAAGGTTGACACACTGTCTCCGCTTAGAATCAAATATTTAATAATTTTATCAAGTGTAAATTTTTTTATTTGTGATTTGTTTCATGACTAAATATGTATAGCTATAGCTTATGTTATGTCTTCTTAATATAATAACATATTAATTATTGTCAACCATATACATGTGAGTTTTTCATTAAGAGGACATCGTACTCGTATGTGTTGTCTCCCACTTACTAGATAATACATAGGTAGGTATAACATACAATAAAAATAAAATAAAAAAAACTATATAATATATAGTTTTTTTATAATATATATTATTATATTATTTTACTATAACAAAATACGTTCAGCAGTTTCAATTTTGTGTTATTAGTTTTAAATAAATATTAAAGTGAATTGACCTATTACCAAATTTAAAGGGCAAGAACATTGTTTGTATTTTATCATTTGTTTTTGACAATATTTTAATGGATTAAATAGTATTAAGTATATTATTGAATAAAAAAAACGAATCTGAGCAAAGATGATCTGTCAGCCTATATTATATTACTAAATATATTATACGATTTAGGCATAGGAGTATTTTCAGTTTTTTGATTTTGAGAGGATTTACATATTTAAATGAAACAGACCCGTGGGAAACACACGAATAGTGAATCGTGTGTTTTTTCTAACAACATTTACTATACCTATTATGATCAGATAATTAATGAAGGATTTAATACTTCAATTAAAATCTACATTGAAGGAGGGGCTAAGTCCTTTCAAATCCCCCCTCCCTCCGAAAAAATTGCGCCTATGGATATAGGTATTTATATTGCTAATAGTAATTCAGTAGAATGTAGATTTTATTCATTTTTAATGATATACATTAAATTTTCAAATAAGTACCATATAATATAATATTTCTAAACTACAATAAAATAACTAAAATTCTTAATCTTTGTTCAAAAATCTAATTTTTTCCAAATTTGAACTTAAAATTGCTATAAAAAATAATTGTGTTCATTTACTTATTTTTTTTTAGGGAGTTTTGGTTCCAGTATAAACTATTTATAAGGAACATATTAGAAACTAATTATTGCATTTAATTATTAAACTTTAGCTACAAAAGTTTAAGATTTTATAAATTTTTCACTAAAAAATGATTTGTACACTTTTGTAATTTTGATAAATTTTATCAAAATTTGAATTTCAAATGAGTATTAAAAGAATTATGCATAATGTAATTTTAATGTTTTTATACAGCTATACGAACAGCTTTTGAGGAACCTTGTGTGAAAATTTCTAATTTTTAAATTAGGCGAACATTTTTTTATATTTGTGAATGTTTATAAATACATAGTTATTCAACATTTTTGTAAAGAATATAGTATGGAAAATTATAAAATAAAAATATGGTGAAAATTTCAAGTATCTGCGGTTTTTCATTTTCAAATTATAACAAAATAAGAAAATTGTTTGATAAGGAATTGTTAATTTACGGATGAATATTCAATGTCATAAAAATATAAACTTCAAACGCTCATAAAAATTTGATGTGACTTTCCAATAAACTTTTTTTTTGAAGGTAAAAAATTGTGTATGAAAGCTTATACGGAATTTTTAAATTTTTGATATAAAAAGAAAATTTTTGAATTTCTAACTTTTTGCAAATTTTTATGATTTTGTTAAAATTTTACCTTCAGATGCTTATAAAAAATTCAGTGGATTTTTTTATTAATGACAACTTATAAAGAACCTTGTATTCAATTTTTAATTTTTCTAAGCCATCAAAAAATCATTTATCGACAATACTTAGAAAAATTTTTTTCATGCCTTAAATAGCTCAAAAAGCGTCAAAAATATTTTTAAAATTATGTTATGTCCATTAAATGCTGGTATGAATATTTGATAAAAATTGCAAGTTTCTATGTTCATTTATTTTTGAATTACAACAAAAAAATAAAATTGATTTGATAGAAAAAATAGTTTTGTGTGAAAATTCTTGTTTTCCATAAAACATTTTAGAAAGGTGGGAAGTTCTTGTATTTATATTATATCAGTACTAACCCATTTATAACTATTAAATTAGGTACTTATAGATAAAAAAAAAGCAAATTCAAACGACTTTTAAAAATGATTTATAAATTCTAATCAAAAGGGCTTATACATAAATTTATTGCAAACTGGTTTATTGTCTGAATCATTGGAAATTGGAATCAAGGTTAGATCGTTTGCACTAAATCCAGTTTAGCATGTTTAAAGTAGGAATAAAATATTTAATTGGTTCAAACTACTTGTGTCTTACCTTATTTATTACTTGTGTCTTCGGTATTTTTATTTCAGAGTATGACCTCCTATCCAAGGAGGAAATGGAAGTGGATACCATCTTCAACAATCTCAAATCACGTGTACCATTCAGGAAGTGGATGGCTTTTTTGACTGGCATCACCAACCAGTAACGCATCAACTTACTGTCATATAGTCATCTAAATGTATAAAATACAAGTCTTAAGCCGAAATTTATAAAAAAATAATAAAAATATATTTACACTTAGGCTTTATTAAGAAAATATGATGTATTGTTTGTATTAAATCAATAAACACATTTAATATTCAATATATATTTAATGACTATGAATATATTATTTAGCATAAATAAACATGAAACGAAGGTTGCAAAAATGTATTACCTATTTTAGATTCTGAGCGTAGTGATTAGGTACCTATTGTATTGGTTTATACTTTATTTATAATGATGATACGTGGGTGTTTCTTTTTCTGTCTGTCATTACCTTTTGAAACAGTAAAAATACTTCAATTTTTAACTTCTAGATTGGTTTCTAGTAGAAAATTGGATCTGGTTAAAATTTTGAGAGGTCAAAAAGATGAACAGTACTTTTCAAAATAATTGGAAAAAAAAATTTATATAAATAGGTAATTTTTACGCAAAACAAGTTTTCTTGTAACTCAAACAAGATTAACTAAAAGACTTACATTTTTCATAAAATGTTTATATTAGCATTTATGAGACATATTTAAAATATTTTAGCTTTTTTTGTGTTTATTATAAGTATTTAAAATGTTTAAAATATATTATTAATATATGATAATATTTTCGTTTTTTCATTAAACAAATTGAAAATATAATTTAAGGTTCCCCGTAAGTTATTCATGTGCAAAAAAATAATAGATATCGAAAGTACATATTCACAATTATTTTTGATAATGTTTATCCTTAAGCATTTTAAGTAATTGATTAAAACCACCAAAAATTGTAAATAATGTTGTTGTTATAAAAAATCTTAATATCAACACCTAAGGTTTGAGAATTAAATATAAGATACATAATTGGTTATGTTGTTGGGTATTAAAAAAAAGCTTAGTGGACGGCCCTATATATTTTTATGAGCGATTGAATTAAAATTTTTTTTGACATTTTAGATATTTCAACGTTCAATTAACGTCTTTTGTTATAATGTGATTATTCAAAAAATATTTGTCATATAAACTTGAAATATTCCACTATTACATTAGTTATGATTTTCCATATATAATGAAAATTTTCATAAAATGTACACTAATTTTTAACTATTTATAGGTATTTTAATTTTCAAAGTTTCTTAGTTTTTTTTTAAGTGAAAATTGAATACAAGAACCTACATAAATAGTTAGTTAAATGCTTACTGAAATCTAAAAATTTAAAAATATATAAGCACAATTTTTTTATGAAGATGTATAGTTAAAATATTAAAATTAGATATCTAAACGAAAAATAATGATTTTTATTGTTTGGTTGTAATTCAAAAATATTATTCGTGGGAACTTGAAACTTTTTACGTATATTATTATGTTTAAATATAATTTTTACTTTACACAGCACAGTTTTCAAATTATTTAGATTTATTTTGAGCTGAAAACTATTGATCATACCTCATACCAGGCAATAGTGTAATTGGAATGTTGCAAGTTCAGCACTATGATACCAAAATATTTTTAGGCGTTGCAGAATTTTGTATCCAAAATACACCAAATATGTTCAAGTTTGTAAGTTTTTAAATAAAATTTATGTTATTATTATACTATATAATATACTATTTATCATGTTCTCAATCTATTCATTAATTTATTTTTTATAATAGGTAAACCTGTTTAATAATTATTTATATTCAATTCAGAATAATTTTTTAACTTTTAATTTAATACTATTTTGTTGAAAATAATTATATTATAATATATTAATTATATATTATTATTTTTATTTTATTTTATTTTTTTTTTTTTATAAAAAGTTGATGACCTAATTACACATATTTTCATATCAAAGATATTCCGCAATTGTGGGACAGAAGGAGGGGATCCATTAAAACATAAAAAAGTTTAGAACACTAAAAATGTGAACCTAATTATGCAGTGGTGTAGCCTATGGTACCTATGTCGGTATTGACTCAAAAGTTAATAACAATAATGTATTATAATATAAACATATAGGTACTATTTTAATGATTAATAATATGACAAATGAGATGTTTTCGACAAAAATGAATTCAACCTTCTGTTTTACTAATATAGCAAATATAGAAATATAAATTTTAAACAGCAATATAAATACTTACATATCATGTACGCATAATAAAATATGCTTAGTAATATACGCTGACAGGCAGTCAAAGCTCATTATCGTTTTACGTATGCAATAATTTATCATCGAATTCAAATTGAACACATCCATTATAGTGACTTACTCAATGACTATATGTAGGTGCACTTGACGCCTACTATATAGCACAGCAAGTTCCCTGATTTTTTCCTATTGTTTTAACGAGAATAATTTATTATATGTGGTATTTATCAATAGGTATTAAAATACCTTATTTTGTTTAGTATAGTATAGCCAATAATCTTCCGAATTTACATTATCTCTATATGTTTTGAAGTGTTTTTAAGGACTGATACTAGTACCTACACAACATACATATATAGGACAATATATGTGGTTAGCGGCTATATTTAATTATATATACTTTAAACTATTCATAAACCAATAATCTGTGGTTATTATCTGCAATAAAAATTAATTAATGACATAGACACTTCATTGGTATTTTGGAAAAAGTTGTATTGCAAATGAAAATGAGAAATGTTTTTGTGATTGTCATGCGAATTAAAAATGCAATATCGTGGAATAAAAAATCCGGAAATATGAAAATGTAATATACTTAAAGTTGTATTCAAGGTTTGAGTGGATATATATTAATTTTTGAACTCTATAAAGTTACCGAAACCAGTAAAATCATGGTCAATGGTAATAAATATACTAGTGTGAATGGTATACATATAGAATTTAGAGTTATTTAATATCGCTAATTGTTGTTTATTGTATTACAGTGTACACATGCCGTATACACCGGAAGTAAAATATCATCCGGAAGTATTTTGAATATTTTTAAAACTAATTAATTTTTATGAATAATTTATACATGACGACATGAAATATCTAGATTTCGTGAAATACGTTAAGTATAATGTAAGTACCAATAATGTAAAGTATAATAGTTTTATAGTGAAAATTTAAAATTAAATTGAAATTACTTTATTATGTTTTCTTTATTAACAAGCTTCTTTGATGTTATAAAAGTAAGTTCTAAAATTTGAACAATAACAATTTTAAAAATATTATAAAAATGAGTGTTTTTTGAACCTTAATTATATTAAATTAATTTATAAAGTTATACATTTCTGAAATAAAGATCATCTATGCTAATTTTTCAATTTTCATCACCTCGATGTATCTCCATTATAATTATATTCAATTATAATTAAGTAGTATACAACTTTGTAAAAATAATACACATATAATAGTTTTATTTATATACCTATATTTCAAAATAGGTATATTTGTTTATATTGTATATATAATACATATAGTGTATTGCTGTATCATAATTTAATTTGATTTACGGTATTAAGTTCACGTTTTAATATTAGTTGTTATCTCGGGATTAATTTCATTTTTCGTAAAATAATCTATTCAATTATATAATAAAATGAAAACAATTTTATGTTTATCATTACAACGATAAATTTCGTCGCAAAATATATATGTTTGTATAGGTGTTTATAAAAAGTATACTAGTTCATAATTCAAATAATCTAATACAACTTGTGCGCAGTTTCTGTATTCCAATTGAATGTAGTAAACAATTATTTTTATTCAAACAACAATTCAGTGGTTTTATAATACCATTAATTTTTGTATGTATGTATTGTAACTAATTTCAAAAATCAAAATTGTCATTAAGCTTTAGCTGTGTCATAAATTTGAATGTATAAATAGTATGTTCCTAATAGGTTATATATTTAATTATTAATTATCTACTTAAAGTCACCTCAAAAATTGTACTTACATAATTTCCTTGTATGATCGATCCAAAATATTTTAATCAATTCACTAAGCACACACGATTTTAGTTGATAACAGTATTATTTGACGGTTAATATATGAATAATTTACACATATTATATTATAAATATTCATACGTACTCGATATTTTGTACTCCGATCATTATTGTTATCAATATACAGTTAAGAATTAACATAAAGCTTAATACTAAAAACAGTTTAAAAACGATAATTGTTATAGAATTTCGACAATATTAAGAGAAAAGATATTTTTTTGCACGACATTATAGTATGAAATTATAATATAATTTAAGATCATAATAATATTATATTTACGTTGCGGACGGACAATCGGAACAACGAGCGAGTAACTCGAACGCGACTAACCTAATCGTAGTCTCCAATATGCCAATGACCTTGGTAAGTACACGAGAATACGAGATAGGACAAGTGAGATATTGAACAAAAGGAAAACAGACATAGTTTTACAAACTGGTATTCCTTCCTGTTATTTATTTATATTTAAATTACCACATTTTATATTACTCACATTTTTTATGTCGTAGGCACTTACTGATCCATTAAAGCGCTAAGCGTAGTATACAGTTAAACGCGTAGAAGAAAGTAAAACTCTTATAAAGTGTAAAAATGGACACATTATTAAAAAAAAAACAAACCGAATATCTGTACTATTAATTAAATCTTACAAAGAAAAATGATTAGAGTTTATTCTATAAAATTATCGAATATCGATGTTAGGTATAATCTACATATAATATAATTACTTATGTATATGATTTAGATACGTACATATATTATTACTTATCAGCTTTTAAAGTATAGGAAAATAGCCTTAATTAAATTGCATTATAAACATGTACATCGATCGTCGCAATGTATACATTTATACATCATACATTCATATCATACATTTCATTCATGTATATATATGAATACATAGGCCTATATTGCAAAGGTCGTAAGTCCAAACAGTATATTTTATAGAAAGACACATTTTGTAAATTCAGATTAGTTAATTAAGACTCATTTCATTTTTCTTAATTTGAGAAATTTTGTTTTTATCGTGTTTAATAAATTTAAAATAGCTATTTTTTCTTATAATTATTCCTATGTTACATGGAGATAGGAATTTGAGAAATATTAAATATCATAATGTTATTATAGTATTATTAATAATATATTTTAAAGAAATACATTTAAATTTCAATAATATATAGATAGAACACAACTTTCAATATCACAATAGCTAATAAAAAATAATAGTTAACAATAGCCTTGGGAAATATTTTATTCATTATCTGAATAAATAAGTAAAAACAGCCTTTTTAATAAATTACAATGTTATGAATATAAAATAACATTAGCTATCACAATAGTTCATTAAAAAAAACTAATAGTAACTTTTTGTTTCAATGTTAGAATAAATAACTATTTGGATTTATAATTTTTTATATAATGTAACAAAAAAATTTTAATTTTATTAATTAAATTGAAATTTTAATACCATGCAATCATCACTAAATAGTATAATTATTTTAACTAGGTTTTCTTTTTCTACTCCAATAACAAATTTTGTCATGTTATATAATCTTTACTGGCTGTTATAAAACATTTATTTTTCTAAATTGATTTCATGAAAAAAATTCTATTATAAAATATCGATAAATAACCGATGGTTCATACCTACCTATTATTGTTTCAAAATTATTGTTCGAGAGGTTTCAAAAATAAATATTGAAATTATTAAAATTAACTATAAACGTGTTGCAATAATATATGTTAAATTATGTATATTAAACAACTAGACAATCATAATGATAATATGCATTTTTTATAACGTGTTATATTTTTGCGTCTTATGCGATTGTACTTGTAAGTACACATCAACACATATAATATGAACCTGCAAAATATATAATTACAATATCACATACGACCTACGTACCATAATATTATTTAAATAGCAAATTATACATTACTTAATTATAATTTATAATGAAATTATTGTGTCATTGTGATATTAAATCATCGGTAAATATAATATTTTAATAATGTTTGTATACATCATTAACAAATATTCTCCAAGGAACAGTCTTAGGCTGTATACGTCGTTCAGATATTGTTATTTTCAACCTTTTTTGTAAGACATTTCGCATTGTCGTTTTGGGTTATATGCATCGTTTGAAAATCGAAAGTCAAATTATCTTACATCATAAATTGCGCTTATTTAAATAAATAACTGGAACTGTCTGAAAGAGATTAGAAATCAATACTATCTTTCAGTTTCAGATTAAAATTTGACCTTTGTAATATTCAATTTTCAAATATTGTACATAGGCATATTTCGTAGATAATAATGATTTGTAATAATAATTAGTGCGAAAGAAATTTTTATTATTATTTATTATCACCGAAAAATAGAAAAACGTCTTTGATATATTTTGTTTGTTTTTATTTAATTGTTGTTTTTAAATTAATTGTTTCCATGGCACATGCGTCTATAACACTCAGTTTTAATCGGATTTGTGAATTTTATATTGACAGTTCGTATGTTTTTGATGTTTTTGATTTATTTAATGTTCCACTGATAATTTGTTTATTATACTCCGTGTATTTTATATGAATACTGATTCATTCGCTCAACAAATTCGAAGTCATTTTCAACGCGTTTCAATTCTTTGTGAAGAACTTAACTCACGTTAATTTTTCATCGCAGAAACGGTAATGTTCAACAAGTGGCAGAAATACATCGCTCATACGACGGATTGCAATATTCAATTTTATTTTGGCAAGGTGTAGATGGATATCATTTCAACATTAAAATGAGAAATCCACAAACAGATAAGGACACGAATAAGAGAGTCAGTGCAATGAATTAATATTCATATCGTTTGATAATTCGCGAAAACGCTGAAAATCATATTTTGAAATGTCGACAATTATTTCATCAATATATTGTCAATATGTATGAGAAAATCGAAACCGAACGACTTCTCTACATTCGATTGAATCAAACCAAGCTGCATTCAGAAGAATACATTCATTTACGTGATAATATAATTCTTCTGGCTACATTCACAGGGCACATGACACATGCATGAATACGCACAAGGTGCAATGACATATGTTTGCGCATATGGCCCGTTCAAATCTGTTTATTACATTCACACGTGTCAATTCCACGTGGGAAGAAATTAAAGAACTTTTGTTACCTATACAATCGTTTTTGAATCGTCATGAATAAGCTCGAGCATAAAGTTCAAGGTCGGTTTCTAATCTTACATCTCGTTGCTCGTTTTTTTCAGATGAACAAGCTCGAGTATGAAGTTCTCTATCGGTTTTCAATTTTGCTTCTTTTTGCTCGTATGTTTCTGAAGCTCGCATTGCCCTTTTCCCTTGTGCTTGAGATGTGTTGGTAACTGCATAGAAATAGTATTGAAAATGAATTTAAATTTGTTGAGTGAATGAATCAGTATTCATATAAAACACACGGAGTATAATAAACAAATTATCAGTGGAACATTAAAAAAATCAAAAACATAAAAAACATACGGATTGTCAATATGAAATTCACAAATCCGTTTAAAACTTTGAGTGCTATAGACGCATGTGCCATGGAAACAATTAATTTAAAAACAAAAATTAAATAAAAACAAACAAAATATATCAAAGACGTTTTTCTATTCTTTCGGTGATAATAAATAATAATAATAATAATAATAAAAATTAATGCGTATATTAACGAAAAATACAGCTTGATATAATTAAGTAGATAGATTATGTGCATGTATAACATACACTGTTGGCATTGAGTTCGATTGTATCGTAGATACAATATAATACTATACTGTCTATACCTATCAGCTATCTTATGTATAATATGTTAATGTTCAAATATGAAATTATGTTAATTCATGTTATATTTTGGTGCTTAATATACTAACCAAATTAAGGTGATAAAATATATAATTTGTAATTTAACATTTTAACTAGATATTTTATAAATTCCCAGTTATTGACTAGTTAAATTGTGTACAATATTATAGAGTCTACATTATATTTTATTACAACTTCACTTATAGAAGCATTATACGTGTCACGGAATATTTATATTTTTAATCATATTATAATATAATAATAAAAAGGTATTTCACGTTTCAAATACTTATAGGTAGTTAATAAATTGACTTAATTTTTAAAATATTGTTAACAAGTTACACCCATTATAAAGAAATTGTTGTAGGCATTTTTTATATTTTTGCTGTTTATATTTTCACGTATTTATACTAAAGTTATCAATTTTTATTTTTTGTCCAAAAAGTATTAGTCCTGAATTTAATTAATATTTAGATTCTGAGTGAAGTGATGAATGTATTGATTTTACAATGATGCGTGTGTGTTTTTTTGTGAGGTAAAAGGAATATACTACTTCCGGTATGAAATTATAGAAAAAAAAAATGCTTCAATTTCTAACTTATTGTTTTCTTATAGTGAGGAGAATCTAGTTGGAACTTCAAGGGCTCAAATGTTAAAAATTTCAATAACCTATCTTAATAATTGGTAAAATCCAAAACAAAAAAAAGGTGGTTAAGTAGGCATTGATCTGCTGTACATTAGGTGTCGAGTGGATCACTGTAATAGATATGTAAATTTGAATTCAATGATATAAAATAATTGTAAACGAAAAACGATTCTGAGCGAAGACCGTCTGTCAGTCTAATCTTATTATAAGTACCTATATTTTAAAATAGTATTGCTATTAAAGTAATTTATTTTACTAGTAGGTAAAATATAATATTCATTAGGTTGAATTAATTGTGACCAAAAACATATTATAATAAAATATGATAAAACATATATATATTATGATAAAAATATGATAAAATTTAAAAATTCTAAATACCTATGAATAATATTTTTAAATTACAAAAAAAAAAAAAATAACAAAATCGTTATTTCTCGTTAAAATATTTAATTTTGTCCAAGTTCGAACTTATATTCGAACTTATATCGAACTTTATTTTTTAGGTTTTAAGGCTACAGTATGAAAAACTTGAGAACCCTTATTTTAAATTTTCAATCCTTAGATATAAAAATTTAACTTTTTATACATTTTTAACAACAAAATAATTTCCAAATTTTGATGATTTTCATGATTTTGTGCCAAAATTTATATTTTAAATGCTTATTATTAAAAATTATGTCTTAAATTTTTAATATTTTCAAAATAGACCACTTATAATAAATGTTGTGTTAAATTTTCAAGTTTTTTGGCCCACTGAAAAAGATCAATGGTAATAAAAAATATCGAAAATTTCTTATTTTTATAGTAGCTTAAAAAATGTCAAAATATTTTAAATTTTATCATGTATAAAAAATGCTAATTTATACATTTGTTGAAAATTTCAAGTCTCTATTTATTTTTGAGTATACAAAAAAATGAAAATCGATTTTGTTGAAAACTGGTATTAATCTTGTCCTGTAGAACCAATCAAATTTTATCATTTTTTTTTTTTTTTACTAATAAAGGTAATATTATACAGGTCACATTGAACCCTGTATTTCAATATTTTAATCTCAATTTTTACAGTATGTCTTTAAAAATAAGACAATTTTAAGCTATTTTTTACAAATTATTTTATAACATTATTTGAAATAAAATATAAATAAAATCAGAATTCCATGCAGCATGTAGGAAGTTTTCTTCTTTTAGATAAAAAAAAATAGTTATCAAAATCTGACAAATCTGTAAGGCTTGAGAGTTTTTCTGTGAAATCATTTTTATAGACATAGTACGCCCTCTAAATAAGTATAGAGCAATAGATTAGTGAAAAAGTGTTATAGTTAAGCTGGCAACTAAAATATAAAATTTTATAGAATTGCGAAAACTTTGAAAAATCGGCACTGGGCACCTTAATAGAGCCATTTCAAAAATCATACTATGAAGTATACCTACTCAATAATATAGGCTGGCCGTTTTTGCTTTGAATTTTTTTTCGATTTATCATTGAATTCAAGTTTAGCATATATGTTAATAGTGAATTACTCAATGACGAAGTACACTTGAGGGGAGTTTTTGTTTTTTGCCAAAATAAATTAATATATTATTTAATATTTGTTGAAGACTCCTTACATCTCGTAATGTTATTATAATATTTTATTATACATTTTTGTACTTTGTTATATTTTATTTTTTAATTCTATGTATTTTATCGTTAAACTAGAGAAATGTTTAAAATATTATGTAATAATGATATGTTTGAAATATTTAAAATATATATATATTATATACTATTTTTACTATTCTTAATAAATTAAAAAAAATTATTGTAAAACTTAAATTTATAATTTTAAAATTTTTAAACAAATATAATAATTTATTTTAGGAAGAATTAGAATATAATCTTTGGGGTAAGATGGCACGATTATGACTAATGATGATTGAGGGTCATTTTATCTATCAAACGTTAATTCCAATTTCCGCTAAAATAAATTAATATAAATATATAAATATATATATTATATATTACTACATATATATATATATATATATATATATATAT
>JACXSJ010002385.1:23517-46984 GCA_014851325.1 Pentalonia nigronervosa | reverse complement strand
ATTTATGGTTATTATAGTATATTTTCTTCTCATTTATCTCTACAGTTTGCTATCTATTATTTGTGACTTATTTGGCTGTTAAAAGTTGAGTTTAAACAGAATATTTTTTTCCCATCGACTTGTCGGAAGTTAACACGTAAATTGTATTATTTAGAATATTTTAGTGATATTTTTTAATTTTATATTTTGGTTATTTAAATATACATTATTGTATTTCATATATCAGTATACTTTATTTGATACAATATATATTTTTAGTCTGAGCTACTCATGTTTTTAAAATGTATTGAATTTATTTAAAATTTTGTATAATTTAAAAAGTGGTAAAAATTGTTTTTGCCTTTAGTTGCCTATTTATGAATTAGACCTTTTTTAATGTTGTAGTATATGTTTTGTAGATATATATGAATTATAGAAATAAATGGAAATTTGACTTGTATATTGTAAAGAATTAATCAATATTCAATAAGTTGCATTCTTTAATAAAATAATACATTTTAAAATATGAGATTTAAAAATTATTTGTTACAAAAAAATCTATTACAGGAAATAAACACTATATGGTAAAAAATATTATAATTCATAAAAATGTACAATAAATATTAAAAATCTGCTTTTAATTTCAATTTATGTATTAAATGAACACACAAAACTAAAATTGAATTGTTTTATTAAATATATAGTTTTGGCCATAAAAGTAATACTTATCTGGTCCACTGTCCACTGTGATTAAAAGTGTTTAAAAAAACTTACTTTCTTGCAAGCTTCACTCAAAATCTAATAAATATATTTAGATTCATAAATTATATATGGTCTGTGAACTGAATTAAAAAAAAATATCACTGCTCAGTTCTTACGTTTATGTTGTTACTTACGCCTTATATTATATACATTATATATATATATACAATTCATCATCGTACACTGCAGCTAGCTGTTTATTGATAATTTGTGTTTTTCCTTTTAACATGGTCGTTTCTTTAATTGTTTTGTTCTCGGTCGCAAACAGCCCGAAGAGAATAGAGCGTTACGGCTGAAAAACGATCGATACGGTTTAACGTCCGTCGACGATCCGTCGTCGTCGATCAACAGACACGTCGACAGCTCCTCGCCAAATTCTCTGACCGACGGCCAGGCAGAACTCTTTACTCCTTTTTCGACGCTGAGTTATCTGGACGAGATTGCGTACGTAGCCGCCGATAGTCTCAGACACGGCGACGATGCGTATTCACGTAACAAATTTAATCAATTGGCAAGCGATAGTCTGCGCAGCAATCGGCCAGTGCCCGACACCAGAAACGCAAAGTGAGATCTAATATATATATATAACACATTATTTAACACATTATTTTATACGCCTGCTGCTACCTTAAACCCATATTGCTGTTTGAAAAAATATATAAAATATAAACAGAATGAATTCATCCCAAATACGAAAAAAATCTCAAATTGAAAGAATTGAAAAAATTATTTTTTTTTTTTCAAAAAGATATTATGGGCCTTAAGTGTATACTTAAAAATTCCAAAAATCAGATTTTGAATAATTGTATTTTTGGAGAAGAATAAAGGGGATGAGCATACTTGGTGAATCACCCTGTTTATTTATGTAAGACAGTATACAGGTATCTGAATGTGTAGTGTGTATTAAATTGAATGCAACAGGTAGAAATATGTTAAATAAGTGACAGTGCATTAGTATGCAATTAACATTAAATTATCTTAAGTATTCAGGTATATACATATATCACGACAATTTTTTTTTTTTTGAACAATTAACAATAATCAAACCAATACTATATTTATGTAAAAATAATTTCCTTTCATAAAGGATTTGTATATATAATTGTAACGAAGACAGGACATTTTTTATTTGAGCTTATACTATCAGTACTACTCAGTAATTTCGGGTTTTATTCATTTATAAATTTTGTTTGATTGTAAAGGATTAAGAAAATTTATAATATAGTCGATACTATTATTGTATTGGCTAAATTTCAGAGACTAAAAATAATTTCTTATTTATGTTAAATTCAAGTCTACACTGTATGTCTACATTAGTTACTTATTTCGTTGTTTTTTTTTATTAAGTTGTTTAGCTAAGAATTATCGCATCGATCTGCCTCAGACAAGTGTCATCATCACCTTTCATAACGAAGCCAGGTCTACTCTTTTGAGAACAGTTGTCAGGTATTATTTTTGAAATTGTGTACCATTTTGCATCTTTGATCCATTATAATTCGCTGAACAATTATTTTATTATTGTCTTAAATTTTAGCGTTTTAAATAGAAGTCCCGAATATTTAATCAAAGAAATAATTCTAGTAGACGATTTCAGCGATGACAGTAAGTATTTTATGACAAACATTAAATATCGTTTTATAAAATAAATAAATTATAAGATAATTATCATTAAAGCAAAAAAATCAATCTCATAATAATTAGTAAACTATATTAATATATTTTAATTTTTACTCAAAGGTACTAATGGACAAGAATTATCAAAAATGCAAAAAGTGAAGCTTATTAGAAATAAACAAAGAGAAGGTATAAAATACATAAACTAATTAGCCATAATAATTGAGTTTAATATTCATTGATTTAAATTAATATTTATAAATATTAATGCTGCTATACTTGTTATTCTCTTTTAATTCGGTTAATTAAACATAATAATAGTTTCATCTTACTAAAAACTTTATGTTTAACCTTTTCGTAAAACATTTTTTAACCTAACTGATTTTTTAATAAATACTTTATTCCAATAATTTTTTATTTGTTAATTGGAGATGATATATATTCTATACAAATCATAATGTGACTTATAAACTATATGAAGTTTATATTTATATACATGGTTACAAAATAAAATTATAAGAGCGCACTTTTACTATTTTGTGTTCATATTTTAAAACAAAATAATGTTTACTACAGGGTTAATGAGATCTAGAGTTCGTGGTTCAGAAATTGCGACAGCATCCGTGCTTACATTTTTGGACAGTCATGTAGAGTGTAACGTGAATTGGCTAGAACCACTTTTGGATCGCGTAGCGGAAGTAAGTGATTTTGTAGTAATTATATTGTTGTCTAACGCGTGTCTCACTTAAATATATTATTATCACGTAATATCTGCAGGAATAACACTCAAATAATTATATTTTAACAGGATCCGACTAGGGTGGTGTGCCCAATTATCGACGTCATCAATATGGATAACTTCCAATACGTAGGAGCTTCGTCAGATCTTAGAGGCGGATTTGACTGGAATTTAGTGTTTAAATGGGAGTATTTATCAAAAGAGGAGAGATTGCGACGTCAAAAAGATCCAACTTTACCAATCAGGTATATTTTGTTATTTATAAACTTTGAATGGTCCCATAAGGCTGTACAACACTATACAATGGTATAAAACATTCGGTTACTACTCACCATTTACACCGTTTAAGATGTGGCGATTACAATATTGTAAACTTGTAACAAATAATAATCGTAGGTACGACATACGCATTTATCACCATGTGAGTGGTACTCGCGAACCTAGCTATAACGTAAGTACGCGTTTATCATAATATTATTGTATATCGTGTAACAGATTTAATTTACAAATGTTAATAAAGAGTTGCATATTAAATTATTATGTTATGTAATAATACAAACAATGTTTTGTTTCATTTCACAGAACACCAATGATTGCCGGTGGTTTATTCGTGATGGATAAAGATTATTTCGTAAAACTTGGAACATATGACGACCAAATGAATATTTGGGGTGGTGAAAATTTAGGTAAGGAGTGATTTTTAAATAATTACTGAAACTATAGTCATGTGCGATAAACTCGTACATATAATAGACTATACCTTCCTATAACTTTATATAAATAAAATATGATATAACGCGTATAATAATGAAAAGCGATTTCCATCGTTTTTTGCATCGCGTGTGTTTTTGACGATATATATACACCCATATTTATAAAGTATTTTTTTCTCCCTCGTTTACAGAAATATCATTTAGGGTGTGGCAATGTGGTGGTAGCTTGGAAATCATCCCTTGTTCGCGAGTGGGGCACGTGTTCCGAAAGAGACACCCTTATACATTTCCGGGAGGCAGTGGCAACGTTTTCGCCCACAACACTCGTCGAGCAGCTGAAGTATGGATGGACCAGTATAAGAGATACTATTACAATGCCGTGCCGCTGTCTAGAATGATCCCATTTGGAAAGTATGCTATTCGCCATTGTAAATAATGTGTTCTAGAAATGAGAAGAAAAAGGGCGATGACAATTTTAACGTGTATTGTTGTTGTTGTTGTTGTTATTTCAGCATAACAGATCGATTGGCGTTGAAGAAGAAACTCGGCTGCAAACCGTTTAAATGGTATTTGGATAACGTTTATCCGGAACTCAAATTACCAGCGACCGTAGACGTGTTTGTGGGCAGCATTAGACAGGGTTATATGTGCTTGGATACACTGGAAAACCAAATAGGAAAAACTGCAGGAATCTTTCCGTGTCACGATTACGGTGGCAATCAGGTCTGTACAATATTACAATATTTACAAAAATTACTTTTGCCAATAACTGCGTCATTATAATTATATATATATATATATGTGTGTGTGTGTGTGTGTAAATTTAATAATATTACAATCGGAATTGTAATATTATACCTAATACATTTTTTTTTTTTGTTTTCAGGAGTGGACGTTTACAGTTGGTGGATCGATTAAGCACGACACAATGTGTTTGTCTCCGACAGATTATGCTTCCATGAGTTTAATAATTATGAAACCCTGTGACTCTTCGACCGACGAAGTTAGTATACAAATAATTATTGATTTGCACTATTAGTGGGATAAACATCGTGGATTTTGCAGGGTTGTTAATTTATATTGGAATTTATTGATTTATATTATCAAATTGAAAGATAAAAATATTATCTGTGATGCGCAGAGAATGCACCTACATCGCAGAGAATAATAATCGGATAATAAATTAATAATCATACAATAATGATCCGTTGTTTAAAATAGGAATCTATATACTAATCTTAACATTTTTCTTAAAAATTACTAGGAAATTGAGAAAAGATTTAGTATTAATAAATAATTATTACTATTATATATCTATACCAGTGTTTTGCACCTGAACTAACCCGGTATACAATACCGTTAAGTACCAATGTCAAAAACCATTATTTATAAAATTTTGAAATTAAAAATCCTATTGCAAAATATGAATTACAGTTTTATAAAATTGTATTATTAATTATTATTTTTATATAACTATGAATAATGTGTTAATATTTCCATTATCTATAATAACCATTAATAAATGTATTATAAAGTAATTATATTGTTCACATATTATGTAAACGTCTTGATATTTTTTGTGCAATTATGCAAAATATAAAACAGATATAAGATTGAAAACAATATTAAATATATTTTATAAATTATGTAAAAAACAGTTAACCTTTAAACCGGTACAACAATATTTTGATATAAAAAAATACCACACGTGCTTTCAAAACAACCAATACTCTAATTCAAATTTAGGTTGTCTGTACCCAAAATATTAAAAATGGTATCAATACTGGTTTTCAATAACTTCCCTCGATCTTATTTTGACAACCTGTTACTAGATACCTGATAATATTATTTCGTGATTTATAATAAATAAAGTATTTATATTATTTTTCACCACGCCTAATACATATGTCCTCCTATTGATACAATTATATATATATATATATATATATATATATATATATATATATATCTTTGTTTTAGTGGAAATACGACGAAAACACTAAACAGTTAAGACTTAAAATCGGTAACCTATGTTTGGACACGCTTGGAGTACACGACATGATAAGTATTAATGTATGTGACAGTCTGAATTCAAATCAGAAATGGGAATACTTGGTCGCAGCAGAAATCGAGAATAAGGTTTAAATCCTATAAAACGGTAATCAATAACAGAATATCAATATTAATTGTTTATTGATTCCCGAAATCAAAAATAAAAACTACTTGAATGAGAATCCAAAGGTCAACATTTTATAGTTTTATACATTACACAGGGAAGACATCAAATAATTAATAAACCTTCAATTATGTTTATATAATCATTATGTAGGTACATAGTACAATAATTGAGTTATTAATAATATTGTACTGTGATAAATGATAAGATAAATAGCTTTGAGTTATCTTATATTAGATATAAATCTAAGATTATATGTACATTAAGCACATATAAAGCAAATATTTTTAGTCCTAAAGTCATTTTACATTTATTGAAAACCTTAATATTATTACTTTAATATTACAATCAATTTTTAAGTAGGTGTGTATTATACGTCTTATACGTCATACCTACATATGAATTTTGATATTGTACATAATTATTTTAAATTTTAACTTAAAAAAACATCTAAGGTAAAAATAGTTTTATTTGAAATGTAAATATATATTATGATTCATTTTTTTTTTTGAAATTTTTATACAGTTTATTTTTGTTGTGTTATTTTTTTTTAAGCATTATCATGATTATTTTATAATATGTAATAATATATTGTATCCCTGTAAAATACTTTATAATTAATAAGGCTGTGATATAAATCTTACCATGATTATTAAACGATATGTACTTATATAATATTGTAAATATACATTTTTTTTTTCATTCAATGTTCTATTTTGAGTTGCAAGTTTACATAATATATATATATATGTTACTGTACTTAATAAGCCAACTTTAAGTATCTAATCAAAGACTACGGTTAATTTAGGACGTATATAATTTGCCATAAGTGTAATTTTTATTTCTAATTTGATAATAATATTATAGATTGTACGGCATGCCTATACATATTGATATGTTATATTGCAATTTTTATTTACGACAATAAGTATCTACCTGAAATCTCTTCATCGATGTCAATAACAGAAGCAATTTATTTCGCCATGGTAAATTAAAGCAAATTAAAACATACATAACAAATTTTATTGACAAATAATCATCTTTAATTCGTGCAAAGTGATAAAAGACTAATATAGCTTGTCGCAATATGCAAGCAAATGGCGTACACAATAAAGTCAAAATGATTATGAATTTGTAAACAAAATAATTTGTACAAAATTTTGCAAATTTTAGTGATTTTGTAAGAATTTGAACTTCAAACGTTTAAAAAAAAATAAAATATTAAAAATATGGATCTAGTTGATACTTTGGTGGGTCAAAAGTGAAAAATTCTTTATAGTTCACAAACACGTCGGGAAAAACGGGAATTTTTACTCAAAATCAGATTTTGACAAAATCGATTTTGTTTTTTTTTTGTGTCACTTAAAAACGATTAACCGTAGGTACTTGAAATATTCACCAAGTATTTATATTAGAATTTTCTATACATGATGACATTTTCAAAATATATTGACACTTTTCAGCTATTTGTGGGCAAAAGAAATTTTTATTTTTTTCTATAAATATTGATAAATATATTTTAGCTAGGTTAAAAAGCTACAGCTTAAAAAATGTAATGCAAGGTTCCTCGTAAGTTGTTATAATAACAGTTCAAAAATATTAAAGATACATGGGCACGTTTTTTTTTTTTTTATAAGCATTTGAAGTTCAAATTTAAAAAAATTCAAAACCATGAAAATTTTTAATTATTTGGGTTTATAAAAATATGTTCAATTTTTATAGCTATGGATTGAAAATTTAAAACAAGGTTTCTCATAAGAATTTAATAGTGTAACCAAAAAATCAAAATAATATACTATAATTGTTGTTTTTCATTTTTCATATTAAGTTTTAATTTGAACGAAATTTGATATTCAAACAAAGAATAGTGATGTTAGTTATTTGGTTGTAATTTAAAAATATAATAAATTACTTTAATAGCAATATTATTATAAAAATATATACCTTGTAATATATAGGCTAAATATCTGGCTAACTGATCGTTTTCGCTCAGAATTGTTTTTCGTAAAGTATAATAGTTTTAAATCATTTAATTTAAATTTAGGCGCCTAATTATTAACGCACTCATTAGTACAGAGTTACATTTTTATTATTTTCCTATTTATCACAAACTCTTGAAGCATTCCAAATTCAAATTTTTTTCATTCCTATTATTAAACTACATGTCAATATGGTGCAAACATCCTGGTGCATTTTTTTTTCACACCTGTTTGAGCGAGCAAATTTATTATATTTTGCAATCTGTAATTAAACACGGTAGCTGTATGGTCTGTATAGTGTTATTATTAGGGCTGGGATTTTGATGCACTTTGCATTGTTTTTCAAAGCTGGATACAATTTTAGAAATAAAACAAGAAGATTTTAAGATTGAATTCTTTGCATTTTTTTTTAACAATTTTCAATTTTTACGACAGTCTATTCATTTTTTAAACCATTTTAGGGGTTTTGGGGCATTTAACACTAAAATTTGAGTTCTTTAAAATTGTATTTTAAGAATTTTGTTGAAAAAAGTAACTTTATTAGGTGCTAATACAAGGATTTTACCTAATGGAATATTATTAATTGTATTTTTTCAAACGGATCCGTACAACGTAAAAATCAAGATTAAAAGTGGCAACGGAAAATAAATGAGAATAATTCTTTTTTTTTTAGATTATAAGAAGATGAGATATCATGCAATGCTGTGAAACTTTTTATTATATTTAAACAAGAAATTTTTGTTGGTTTGAAATTTAAAATTTTGGTTTATTTTATAAGTGCATTAATTTACATTTATATATATATATAAGCATATTTTTATTAGGACATTTTCAGGTTTTTTTTTGGTTTTTAAATTCCCAGCCCTATAGTTATTATAATATTTTTTAAGCAATACAAGATATTATAGGACGTCATGCATTAAAATATAAGGCCCATTACTTTTGACTCTTCAGCCATGCTGTTTATCTTACCGTGTTCAAAAGTTTATCTCGATTTGGAAATTTTTCATTAGATCATAGATAGTGAATGATATCATAAAATATTTATTGTGTCGTGGCAACGGTCTAACAAAGAATATGATAAAAAGCACGGACTCTTGTGAAGGATCCCGGACAAAAGTCTGAGGACAAAATGTCTGGACTTATTTTTTTTTAATGCCAGACAAAAAGTCCAAAAATATAAAATATTCTATTCACAAAATTTAAATTTAAAAAATGTAATTAATTTTCTCACGCAATATTTTATTTGATTACTATTCCTTATACCTACCTACAGTTTACAAATGTTATTAAAATGTATTTAATCAATACAAACATTGATCACACTGCAATAATAATTGATCAATTACTATTTGTACTTGACAATAATTGTAATTTTATAGGTATAAGAAATAATTATCAAATACAATATTGAATAAGAAAATAAATATATATTTTAATAAATAATAATTTTATATTTTCGGACTTTTCATCTGACAATAAAAACGTGAACGGACTTTTTGTTCAACGGTAAAAAAATGTGTCGGAATTTTTTCAAAATGGACTTTTTGACTGATGACCAGTTAAGAACACATCACTGTAGTTCCACACCTTGGCTTGACAAATTACAAATAGCCTATTTGACATGAGTCCACGAATGTGAAGTTGGTGCATAGAGTAATATAATACATTATAGTATTATTATAAGTAAATAATTATATTATGTATTAATAGTCATATTATTAATACATTATTATATGCTGAGTTTCACGAAAAATTGATTAATCTAATGGTCAATCATAGGCCAATAAATCATGTTTAAAGGACTTTAACTCACCATTGATTTGTTAACCCTACAATGCATAATTTTTTTTTTTTTATAGAAAAATTGTTTTTGAATGGTTCTAAACTTTTAGAATACGTAAAAAATAATTTTAAAAGTTGAAAAAGTTGGTTGTTGTTTTAGAGCAATATTATGCATTTATAACTACGAAAAACAAAATAAATTAATATATTATTTTAATTTTTAGTTTATAAAATGTTATTATATAATAGATATCTAAAATTAGTCAAAGTATATATATTTTAATTATTACGTAAATTGGCCACACAATATTTAATTATAGGTAGTATGTTTATAGAATATAATATGATACTTGTATAATGTTCAGTGATCATTTATGCTACCCGGCAAGAGCTACCCTCAAGATATCTTGGTCCGTGCTGTTACCATTTTACCATAGTGTTACCATAGATCGTGCGTGATCATTACGATATCTGATAACGGCCTCGATAAACAAAAAACATAGTGATAAAACACCTATGCGATTTTTCGAAAATCCTATCCTTATCATTTGTCTTTGATAAAGTACCGTGATTAGTGATTCTATAAATTCTAATTTCTAATTTTTAATTTGTATTTGAAGTTTAAACTGTTGTACCTCGTAGTAGGTATCTTTCCGTGTTTATACTTTGCATTTTCACAGTTCGCAATGCCGTGTAAATAGCAAACAGTTGTTAGTTGTTATGAGCTACATGAAGTCTGCTGTCGAAAATATGAGTGTGTGTAGGATTATTCGTAAAAGGTTTCCTGTTAATATGTCATCTGTTGCACGCGTAACTTTTACTTCACTATCGCCATCTGAATGATGATTATTTGATAATATTAGCTGTGCTGCTCAATTATGATGTACGTCTAAAGTTTTGATAAACCATTTAACTATAATATCTCTTATGTATACACCAAGTATATGATAATATAACATATTAAAATTTTTTTTAGTTTAAACATGAAAGTTACTTGGAACTGGACCGAACTCTGTGGTCCCAACGATTTTGTTCCGTTATTTCGTCCAGGTTATGTGATGAGTATTTGCGCAGAAATGGCAGTCATTCGTCTGCCTATTTTGTTTATATTCTTGTTGACATCAACATACTACTGTGGCCATCTGTCTGAATGGATAATACGCACAAGACGTGAAACAAATGTTCTACGTTGCCGCATAATTATTGCTAGTATGCTTTCAATCTTACCAGCATTTCAACTAATTTGGGAAGTTTATGAATTCTCAGAAAGCCAACTATATCCAATCGAAAATTTAGTTCTAGTAATCCAATGTTTTACCTGGTTGATACATACATTATACATCGTATGTATACTCCATCATTTGGGTACGAGCTTAAGAGGTTCAAAAGTTGTAATAACTGCTTGGGTTTTATGTTTTATATCATCAATAATATCCTTACGAAGCACTTTTGTAGTATTTGTTGAAAGTACTTATGTACCTATTTTACAAGTAAGATTATGGTTCACACTATTCAATTGGATGCTTCAAGCATTTTATTTTATAACTATGTTTTTCAAAGAAGATATTGTGAGAGTAAGACATGTAGATAGACTTCGTTTTCTTGCCCAGGTAAATCCTTTGTAATCACTTTAATGTTATCAATAACTTATATTAATTACATGTTTCTTTTTAAATTAAATTATAATAGGTTAAAAATATTTTTATTTTAGAAATGAAAATAATTTTATTATTATTATTTAATATTTTTTTATGAATGTTTAAATATTTTAAAGAAAAACAATTAAAAATAATTTCTTTAGAGATCATAGTTTCTTAATCTAATTATTTTAAAAACTCAAAAAATAATATTAATATTTTCATACACTTCAAGTAATCTAAACTATACTCTGATAATCTATGATTTTGAAAATATTTAGGTATGTCTATGTAAGTAAATATTTTAATGTTTATACTTTTAGCAATCACTCGAGAGACGTTCATTAATGACATCATCATACAGTCGTTTTAATGATGAATTTGATCCATACTATTTGGGTATGGCGTGTGATAATGAACACTATGGTTTTATGTCCTGGCTCACTTTTGGTTGGGTTGGTAGTTTAATTATCAAAGGAGACAACAAAAGATTACATCATACAAATGATTTATTTGATTTACCCGAATGGCTGACTCCAGTATATGTATCAGCTAAGGTAGAAGAAGTATTTCGACATCAGCCTTCAGTGACAGCTTCATCACCAATTCATTTACCAGCTGATCATCAATCTAGAGTATTAAAAATATCATTGCTACAAGCTCTGCACAAATGCTATGGAAAACAGTTTTATGGGATTGGATTACTAAAATTATTTGCAGACATTTTTGGATTTGCAGCGCCTATTTTTTTAAGTAAACTAATTACATTTGTATCACATCACAAAGAGCCGATAAGCCATGGATATTTATACATGGCAGGGCTTGTTTCAATGTCATTTATAAGTAAGAATAAACTTTTGAATTTATTTTTCAATTATTTTAATAGCAAATAATGTATTATTAATTTTGAAAAAAAATGTTTTTTGATATATAATAAAATATTACTATAAAGTAGTATAGAACCCCATTTATAGATGATAATTAAAAAAAAAAGATATTTGATAATTTTTTTGTTAACTTTTATACTTTGGTTTGATAAAATAAAAATCTTAAATTATTTGGCTCTAAGGAATGAGAGGCTAAGCCTACTCAAACAATGAGCATATTTATACACACTTAATAAATTTCTTCTGACTTTCAAATAGGCTGATATTATACTTATAAAAATATTAGAAAACTGACACCTTTCAAAAATATTATCTCTTGCCCTTATTTTAAAATTAATTTTTTTTAGGTACATTGTTTGGTGCACATTTTGAATACCAAATACATATGATGGGAATAAAAATCAGAGGTGCCTTAGTGACAATGATTTATAAAAAAACATTGGAATTAAATACTGTCATGTTGAATAATTTTAGGTAATTGAAATTGTGTCAATTTTTTTTATTATATCCTTTAATAAATATTTTAATCTTTGGTTGGTTTTGTATACATAATTGATATTTTTAAAAAAATTTTTTCAGTATTGGAGAAATAGTTAATTTTATAAGTACTGACACAAATAATTTAGTAAATGCTTGCAATAGTTTTCATTCAATGTGGAGTGTACCTTTTCAAGTAAAATTATAAAATATCAATATATTTTAACTGGACTTGCTTATTTTAGTTTCATGTTTTAGTTGATTGTTGTTTTATATTTACTTTATCAACAATTGGGAATCGCTTTCTTGTCGGGTGTGTTAGTATCTGTTTTACTGATACCTGTGAACAAGATTATTACTTCAAATATTGGTATGCGTGTGTATTTAAATATAATGCAAACTATTATAAATAAAATCTGATTGTGATTTAATTACTTTTTTATAGGTAAATTAACTAGAAAATTGATGAATGAAAAAGATAAACGAGTGAAATTAATGTCTGAAATTATTAGGGGTATTCGAGTAATTAAATTTCATGTTTGGGAAAAATATTTTATTAATAAAGTTAGCGGTATGTTATGCTATTTTTTATACTATTTTATAATGTTCTAGTTAAAAATGTATTATTTTTAGATTACCGGAAACTTGAAGTACTAAATTTGAAAAAAAGAAAATATTTGGACGCTTTATGTGTGTATTTTTGGGCCACAACCCCAGTAACAATATCAATGTTGACTTTCTCAACTTATATTTTTCTTGGTGGTCAATTAACTGCGTCAAAAGTTAGTGTATATTAGAGTCTCACCAAAATTAATGTACATCAAATACTTAATTTTAAAATATGTTAAGGTTTTTACCAGTATGGCTCTACTTCATATGTTAATAACACCATTAAATGCTTTTCCCTGGATACTGAATGGTGTCACTGAAGCTTGGGTGTCTGTTAAAAGAATTCAACGTTTAATTGAAGTAATTTAATAATATTATTTTTACACCGAAGATTGTGAATTGTATTCATACATTTGATAAATTTATTTTTCAGGTAGATGACTTACAAACACAGTCTTATTATAGTCTAATGCCAGTCCAATATGGAAAAACATTTGATAATGCTGTGTCATTAACGAAATGTTCTTTTAATTGGGGCCTTAGATCATTCCAACTTACAAACATAAATTTTTCTGTTGCCAAAGGATCTTTTGTTGGTATTGTAGGGCCTGTAGGTAGTGGAAAATCTACTCTGTTGGCCGGAATTTTAGCTGAAATTAATAAAGACGAAGGAATGGTTGCATCATCAAATATGAGAGATGGTAAAATCTAAATATTATATTATAATACGTTTTTAATTTTCTTTATATAGCAAAATACATGTATTTACATCTTTTTAGGATTTGCATTTGTTGCACAGACACCATGGATTCAAAAAGGAACAATAAAAGATAATATTCTATTTGGTCAGAATTTCAGTTTAGAAAAATACAAGTAATATTTATTAACTTTAGATACCTTTATTATTTTTACAAATTGGCATATAATATTGATTAGTTTTTTTTCTTAAAAATCAAATTTGATACTGATAGAGTAATGGTATAGAATACTTTTCAGATTGCTTGGCATCTCCACCATAAATGTTGCGTGGTGATTCACTGTAACTATTAAATTGTCTATCACTACTGGTATACGGGGTGTATCTATAGTGACAGATTTATACCAAACGGGGGAATGTGAGAGGATTTGGATATTAGACGAGATACTTTGTTATACCAAGTACAGTTTAACATATATTTAAATAAAATAAGTGTAATATAAATTATTTTACTTTACCAATGACCTGGTCATCATACACAGAGCAAGCGATGAAATGAGACTAGATGTAAATCTAGTGGACTGAACGATTATTATAATAGATTTTGTTTACTAATTAAAATATTTATACCTATATATGGTGGGACTTAGTGATATATGTATAGTATATATGTATGTGTATAGTCTACTATATGTAATATTATAATTATAAGAATATAAAAAACTGTAATGGTGTTCCACAATATTAAAATAGAAAGTATACACAATTACAAATTA
This sequence comes from Pentalonia nigronervosa, assembly GCA_014851325.1. Classification (NCBI taxonomy): domain Eukaryota; kingdom Metazoa; phylum Arthropoda; class Insecta; order Hemiptera; family Aphididae; genus Pentalonia; species Pentalonia nigronervosa. Next base: position 32,154 of record JACXSJ010002385.1, on the reverse strand, counting down.
TTTTCATTTATACATATTAAAAAGAAACTACAATTGCAAGTATTAACATAGCAAATATACATACAAAGTTTTTACTATAGTTTATTTATAGTTAATAATAAAGCATATTTTCATATTATTAAATTTGTATAAAATAAAATAAATTATATCCAAACAATGGAATTTTTTTTTTATATATTTATTTCAAAAAAGGTCATAAATTTGATAATATTATGCTAATTTGCTCTATTATTGACTATAAATAATCTGTAGTAAGAATTTGGTATATAAATTTTCTATGTTAAGTATGTGTTAAATAGAGACCATACATCTTTAAACATTTACAATATAAATTAAAACTATATATGAACTATATTCTATTTCATAAACATATATCATAGATCTATAAAGACTTTTATTTATAAACATTTTTATTTTGTTTTTAGAACAGTCATCAAAAGTTGTGGTTTAGTTAAAGATTTGCAACAATTTTCCAGAGGTGATTTAACTCTTATTGGTGAAGCTGGAGTAACTCTAAGTGGTGGTCAAAAAGCTCGTTTAGCTCTTGCCCGTGCTGTATATCAGGTAATAACTAATAAATTATGACTAACAATTAGATATATGAGCTCAGTAAATTTACTGGGTAAAATTAATGAGTAAAAGTAAATTTTACAGTTTTTTTTTTATCATTGAAATAAAATGAGTGACCTCTTATTTTAAATGTTTTTACAAGCAGAATAAGTTTTATTTAGATAGCCAGGGTAGCCATACAATTATAAAATGCAGACACTGTATTTTAGTTTATAATCTATATATACATTAATTTAAAGTAAATACTGATATAGTGTTCTGTCATTACTTGTTCTGTGTGTCTGTGTTTGTGACTACTTGTATTTCAATTATCATAAATTGTCTGAAGGTGATCAGTTTAGTAAAACAAATTTAAGTGATGATTTTTTTTAATTCCATTAAACCTACACTTACTTAATTAAATTAATATGTTCCTAATTTTAATGACATTTTTAATTATTATTTTGTATTACTGTATAAGTTTACAAACAGTCTTGTTATTTATTTAAGTTTTATTGTTTTAAAAAAATGTATTATTTATTTCATTATTTGTTCTGTTGTTTATTATAAACTATTATTATTTTGTTTTATTTTGATAAAAGTAATTATATCAAAAACATACAAGTATTTATTGATAATGAAGTTATGTTTAATATTTAATACAAGTTTCATGATTTATTTTATATATTGTTGTATTACATATTATGATACAAGATAAAATTTTATCTAAGATACATATTTAAGATACAGCCCAACCCTGAATATTATCGAGTTTAGATAATACTATCTATACTCAATGGTAATATGTATACAATAAAAAAAACTTTTCAAAGAACTTTTAATATTTTCATCCCCATAAATGAATTAAATGTATTATTATTGTTTAGAAATCATAAAATTAAAAGTGAATCAAACTGTTCAATTAAACTATAATAATTTTCTTGATAACATTTAAACTTACTGCATAGTATAATATACCCTATAGAATACTACAAATTTTAAATTTCTAAATTTGTTTATTATTTATTTAATATGCATAATAATATTTTTATAAGATAATATTTGAGTATACCAGTACTCAAATTGGGCTAAATACTGTAAAAGGCAGATTTTTCTACTTGAATAAATTATGATATTGAAACTCCTAAATATATTTAGTAATATTTTTTTAATTGATAATTATTACTTATAAAATAAGTATAAAAATAAGTATACTAAATTATACTGATTTATTTTTCAGAACAAATTTATGTATTTAATGGATGACATTTTTGCATCAGTAGATGTTAATGTTGCTCAACATCTATATACTCATTGTATTAATGGATTACTTAAAGACAAGACGCGTATCATTTGCACCCATAATAGTCAGTTTTTACTTTCAGCTGATTGGGTACTAATAATGAACAATGGTACAATTGTAAATCAAGGTCGGCCTTTTGAAGTGCTGAATGATTATGATGTAAAAGCTGTAGATGTCAAATTTGATGAAGCAAATAGTAACTCATACTTGACTATGGATGATTGGACACCAGTTAAAGAATCAGAAAATAAAAATGATTTAAATGACAGAGAAAACCAAGAAGAAGGAATAATTGATTCATCTATTTATAAACAATATTGGAAATCTGTTGGAAATTTAATTGTAGTTCTGCTGATTTTGTCTTTAGTTATTATGCAGGTACATTGTATATTACTTATATTTTGAATAATACACCATTGCATTTTATATAATTATATTAAGTATACTTAGTTCAACACTGAGCATATGGATCCTACACACACCAGTACCACAATATCCCCTCTCTGCGTACTATTTGACCAATTTAGTTATGTTATATTTCCTTTTCATGTTATACTCACCTGTAATGGTGGTGGGGGGAGGGGGTTGAAAAATACATAGGACTGACCGCTGACGAGTTCTGGTCAATGTACCTTATGTTTTTTTTATTTAACAGAGTATAGATACATACAGAAAAATAATTTGTTTGTCAAAAAAATGATATAATTTATATAATTTATATTACATTAAAAATGTCATGCCAGTTTGCATAAATAAATTTATTAATTTAATGGACCAATCATGGGCCACTAAATCTTATTTAAGGGACCATTATTAATTTATTGGCTCACTATTGATTCATTAAATGTTTAGTGATCGTTTATGTAACCTGCTATTAATGTTTTAAATCTTTTTTAAGGGACCATTATTAATTTAATTATTTTGATTTAATATATTTGCTCACTATCGATTCGTTAAATGTTTAGTGATCCTCCATGCAATCTGCTATTAATGTTTTATACTTTCTAGGGTACACGAAATATATCAGATTTATGGTTATCTCACTGGGTGAATGAAATAACAGACAAACACAGTGGTTAGTATAAAAATATACAATTTAATGTTAAAAATTATTATATTAAATTTTGGTTGACGCTTATAATACTTTATTGCTTTATTGATAACGTACAAACACTTGGTCTTTAATTTGAAGACATTTATATTTATACATCAAAATGTATTATATAAAAAATTGAATTATTTTTTTTATAAAGCCATTGTTTTAATAATTTTTTTAACAATAAATTTTAGTGAACGTCCTCTCAATTAAATTACAATAATGTAAACTGTATCATTATTTGTTATTTTATTTTGTTTCAGATAATGCTATTATAGATTTTAAAAGTTTACAAGATGAAAACAATAACTATTTATATACTTATACATTAATTGGTATGGTAAACTCTATTGCCACATTTTTTAGAGCCTTTATATTTGCATATGGTGGAATTAAGGCTTGTAAAATAATTCACGACTGCTTGTTGACATCTATTATGAACGTAGGTATTTATTAATGTTTAATTTCTTGGTACTCGTGTAATTTGCTATCTACCAAAAAAACTTTTCGTATATAGTATGTCATAAATACTTACATACCTATCTTACCTTTTGTTTTATGTATATATGTGTGTGTGTATATATATATATATATGTTATATTTTCATTTTATTACAGGAAAGCTTGTTTCTTTACCTGTGACTTAAGTCATTAAGATAAACCACATATTATTATAACAGTCATACACTACTATAATAGCTAAATAGCTATCATGATAACTAAACTGTTCAGCAAGAGAATACGCCATAGATTGATGAAAATCGGTTCTTTTGATCGACACATGACATCATGCATAGAGGAACCGATTTTGATGATGTAGAGGGGGGTTGCGTAGAATTGGCATGTTTTCTTGCTTACAGAGTATAATAGATATCCACCAAGATCAACAATAACTTTCTTTTATAGACACCTACATTACATAAGTTTGTGTGGTGTTCTTGCTATGTTCACGCAATCTTGTTTGCAATAAAAGTATAGGTTTCCATTGGAGTTTCTAAAGTTGACCCCCTAAAACCTCCATAATATATTGTCAAAAAGTATAAAATGTACAAATCATTTTAGATGTTTCTTAATCAAAAGTCTTGTTTCAAACGTTTTTCTGTATTTTGAATATTTATGTGATGAAATGTTTGTAACATAAATTTTGAATCACTCTGTAAATATTTTTTTTTTTATATGTATTATTAATTTTAATTTTAATATTATTTTTTTATTTTTTTCACAGGTAAAAACTACATTTTTTGATGTGAATCCTCTTGGCAGAATATTAAATCGATTTTCATCTGACACAAATGTTATTGATGATTCATTACCATTTATTTTAAATATTTTTTTAGCCCAATTTTTTCACGTAATTGGTACTCTAGGCTCCATTATATTTAGTGTACCTTGGGCTATAATTATTTCTGTGATACTAACTCCTGTATATTATAAATTACAAACACGATACAGAAATTCATCCCGTGAACTTAGACGTATATCAACTGTTGCACTTTCGCCACTTTATAACCATATAAATGAATCATTACAGGGGTTAGCAACAATACGTGCTTTTAGAGCTGTATCCAGGTTAATGTTGATCATAGTATAGTTAGTTTATAACAATAAAATAAGTATAATCAGTTGTTTAACTTTAAATTGATAATGTTTAGATTTGAACGCGAAAATGAAGATAAACTTGAAAACTATTTAAAAGCAGAATTTTCTTCACAATTAGCGTCTTTATGGTTTAATTTCAGATTAAGAATCATTGGACTAACTATATTATTTTTTATTGGTTTAATTTCTGTATTTATTCACCAATGGAGTCTCACCAATGCAGGTTTGTTTTAATTTATAAATTACAAGGATTGATTAAATGGGAATTTTTATCTAAATTTTAGAATTTCAACAATTTAACATTCATAGCTATTAGTGTGTCTTGAAAAACAAAATACATTTTAAAATATGGCTTGTGTTATTATTTTTTGATAGTGTATTGATAATATAACTTGAAATTTTTATTTATAGGATATCTTGGGTTGTCATTGACCTATGCATTAACATTGACAAATATGCTTGGAGGATTAGTAAGTGCCATTGCAGCAACAGAATGTGATATGATTAGTTTAGAACGTGTTCTTGGTTATGTTGAGAACACAGAGAACGAGACTGATGTTGAAGGCTCTGTTTCACCTCCATTTGCATGGCCAACAAATGGGATTATACAATTCTCTAATGTTTTTCTAAAATATAGGTAAATTATTAAAATTTTAATGTGCTTTGGAATATTTTATATATTTTTATTTTTAGACATGATGGTCCTATGTCTTTGAATGGAGTTTCATTTGAAACTACTTCCTCAGAAAAGATTGGTGTCATTGGACGAACAGGAGCTGGAAAAAGTTCATTATTAGCTGCTTTGTATAAGATATGTGATATTTGCAGTGGAGCTATATTTATAGATGGTGTGAACCTTTCTAAAATTTCTTCACAACAAATAAGGTATACTTAAATATCAAATACTGATATTTAGTGCAATTTAAAAGTATTATAATCAAAATTTAAAGTAATACAATGTGCTTTGCTCGACTTTCAGAAATCGTTTATGTGTAATACCTCAAGATCCATTTTTGTTTGATGGTACTATACGTGATAACATTGATCCATTCAAAGAGTATATGGATTCAAATATATGGTCTGCATTGCAACGGTGTCATTTAGTAGCAACTGTTAAACGTTTAGGCGGTTTGGGATGTTATTTAGGAGACAATATTAACTTATCTGTTGGTGAAAAACAGCTGTTGTGCCTAGTTAGAGCAATACTAAAGAATGCAAAAGTGGTTTGTGTGGATGAAGCAACTGCAAATGTAGATGAAATGACTGATCGCATAATACAAGAAACAATAAGAACTGCATTCAAGCATAGTACTGTTATTACTATTGCTCATAGAATTCGCACTGTTATGGATAGTGATCGGTATGTCTTTAATTTATTAATCAAAAATCAAGTTAAAATTTATTCCATACATTCTATTTATACATAATATTATATTTTTTGTAGAATATTAGTGATGGAAAATGGAAAAGTATTAGAATTTGGGTCTCCAAATGTACTGTTAGAAGATAAAAATTCTTATTTTTATAATTTGGTTCAACAAGAGTTCAAATGATAACTTGTGATCTCAGTTTCACAGTGTAATGGTGCGAGTTTAAATAAATAACTTAAGTATTTTTTGATGATTATATATTTGTCAATATTTTATCAAATTAATTATTTACTCTGTATATTTGTTATGATTTTTATTTCGTAACATATAACTATTTGTTTAATAGGTTCCAAAGACAACAATATTAGTGAATTTTTAAATGTATTTAATATTTTTATTGTGGATGTACTGTATTAATATATAAAAAATAGTATCATTATCATTGTGTATATATTATATATTTATTTATTAACTAATCGACTTTGACAAAATTAAATGTATCAAATTGTTATTGTAGATAAATGTTACTATATGTTACCTATAGGTTTAATAATTATTATTGTTACAAAAATGCATTCATTTTTAAATATGAAAACTATTTTTTTTTATCCTTGCTGAATGTCTTAATTATATACTAAAAAATAATGAATAAATTGTGAATCCATTAATATGTTCTGTATACATTAAAATTAGATTCTCTAGATTAGTGTTTCCCAACTTTTATTCACAGAACCTTTGCAGTAATTTGAACATTTTAAGGAATCCTCATTATATAAGAAATATTTTAAGATAGAAGAGTTCCAGTTGTTGGTTATGGTAGCTATCAAATGTTATTTATCAATTAATTTTTTTCCAAATATCTCGAGTCCCTCGGCACTAACTCAGTTTTTTTATTTGGTAGAGGGGGAATTAATTTTTTTTCTTGTTTTTGTAAAACTACATAGAACTTTTATCGCTTGTTACTTTTAATTTAGTTTATTTTACAATAACACAATGTACCTAATAAAAATATTTAATATCCCTCTAATTAGCATAGATTGTGTTTAGAATAAAGAAAAGTACAAATACAAAGATAATTAATACAAATTGTTATTGGATTATTGTCTAATATTATTCATAATACTTTTAAACTTTATTACTCCAATATTCATAAACAAAAAATTTCTGGTTGTAGGGGGCACTTGTACTGCGGCACTGGAAAAAAATATTAGTAAAAAGTAATGTGAATTTTAATTCTATACGATCAGACAAGTCACAGATGCCAAATAGTATTTGAATAAAGAGTTATTATTAACTTAATAGGTCTATGGGTGCTACTCGTTTCCGCCTAAAACGAAAAATATAGTAATAAGTACGATCCTCGTTTCCACCGAAAAAAGTTTGGAAACCAATGATTTTAATTTTTAAACAATGTATATAGTACTTATAGTATACGTATAACCTTAGATCATATACAATATAATCTAAGCATTACATTTGTAACATAATATGTAAATATGTAGGTAATATCGATGACGGTAATCGGTCAAAAAGTCCAGACTTATTTTTTTACCGTCGGACAAAATGTCTCCGAGCACATCTTCATTTTCAATATAAAGTCCGTTTCGGTGATATATTAGGAGGCCGCGAAATATTATCTTGAGGGTAAGGTTACGCGTGTTGCAGTGACAGTGCGATGTAAATTGTTATTGTATAAACGGTAATGGTTGGTTTTAACATACAAATATATTTTTTTACATTTTGAAAAGGACTCGCGTTGAGCGCACTTGCACTTTTATAGTTATATATTATTATTAGTGATGGGAATAATCGAGAGAAAATAATCGAATTGCTCGGTCAAAAATAATCGAATGAAAAATTAGTAGTTAGTAGTTACTTATTAGTAATTACTATTTTTATAATAACTAGTTTATACTTACTTTATAGTAGTTGGTATAGCTATTCGAATTTCGAACATTGAACCAGTAGGCAGTAATCATTCTTATCTACTAATCTACTATTCACTAATATTATAATATAATAATAACTAATACATATTTAAAAATACCCAGGCGGCCGTGGCGCGCGGCGTAATATAACTATACTTTATTATTAATCTGTACTATTTGGAATTGTTAAGGAAATGGTTTCTATTATTATTTATATCTATTATAAATAATAATTTTGATCACATATATGGATTATTTTGGTATAATATACTATATTTTAATTCAATTTATATATTGTATCAGTTGTATCGTACATTTGTTATCGGTAATCGTTCTATTTTACGTTTAAATCGTCAGCGTATTTAGTAGTGATGGGAATAATCGAGAGAAAATAATCGAATGATAACAGTAATTACTAATTAGTAATTACTATTTATTAGTAGTTAGTAGTTAGTAGTTACTAGTTACTAATAAAATACTAGTAATTCGAGTATTATTTTATTCTACTCATCAGTTAACTAAAAATATCTGATCTTACACTTGAATTCTTAGAACGATAGAACACAAAAATTATTAATAAATTATTTACCTATTCATCACTATGCATTTCGAATTATTTAAACATTTTAAATCAATAATCAAATCATTATAGACGTGAAATATTTCTATATTATCATACTTATTTAATAGCCTTTTTAGTTAATTTATTTGATCATTTCATTTCATACTTCTAATGGAGAGATTTAATTTTTAAAATTTAAAGTTAGTTAACAATATTACATAAACATATGTA
>JACXSJ010002385.1:0-23417 GCA_014851325.1 Pentalonia nigronervosa | reverse complement strand
AAAAAAAAAAAAAAAATTGAATTACATAATATTCTTAAATTACTTAATTGTTGAGCTAAATTTTTGTAAAGCCTAAATAAAAAAAAAAAAAAAATCTATTCTTAAATAATAATTATAATATGATGTAATGTTTAATGTTTTGATTATTTTAATCGAGTGAATATCTCGACTGTAATAATATTTCGATTATTTTAATCGAGTGAATATCTCGATTATAGTAATATCTCGATTACTAATTACTCGATTATCGAAATCATTCGATTATTCCCATCACTACCAAATACCTATATTATACTGTAGTATAGAAGTCTATGACGGGAATACGCTTCACAGTCAAAGATTTTTGAAATTCACCAACTTTGGGTTGCCTGCACTGTTCGCGACACACGTGCACTTTATATTAACTTTCATGGTCATACCGGTATTTCAATATTGTTATTATTCCATAACAATGGAATCGAAAACTCGTTTCTTCTATTTGTAATTATTGTCAATTGGGATTTATAGATATTTATACATGTTCTGTGGGTACCGTATGTCATGTCATTGGATACTCGGCATTAGATTGTTGATTAGTCTGGTTAGTACAGTGGACGGTATTCTTTAGCGGCACTGTTACATTTAACTGCTGAACTGTTCGTGTTGATCGAATTGTATTTCACCACGTGCTTTTTATTGTAAACCCTTTTCGAAATGAATCAAGACGAAGACTGGGATTCACCTTCCGACATACAATATCAACCGCAACAGCAGTATGTGCCTCAACAACAGTACAGAAAGACGGTGACCCACAATCCGCACGATTTGCTAATAGACATTGATTCCCGGTTCGCGGGCTTGATCATCGGCAAAGGTGGCGTGATAATTAAAGGCTTGCGGAAGGAAAGCGGTGCGTTCATTTCGGTATTGGACAGCGATTCGTACGGATTGAAAACCGTAAAGATATCGGGAAACCAGAAAGCTAAAGAACTCGCCCAAAAGCTCGTCAATGACATCATCGACGCGAACGATCCGGAAAAAATGAGAGAAAAGTTAAGAGAAGAATCGGAACAGAGCCAATCAGTTCAGTCTACTTTTGATTGGGAAGAGTTGTTGAAAGAAGAAAAAGAAAATCTCAGAAAAAGAATGGCGGCCTTACCGCCAATAATTAAGGATTTCTATAAAGAACATCCCGAAGTGACCATGATGACTGATCAGGAAGTGGAAGATTTCAGAGTGTCTAAGAACAACATTATGATCAAATATATTGATGAAGGTAACGTAAAGCCAATTCCTAAACCAGTGTTGAAATTTTTGCATGCATTTGAAGATTATCCAGAAATATTAGAAGAAATACAAAAGCAAAAATTTGAAATCCCCTCCCCTGTCCAGTGTCAGGCATGGCCTGTCATCATGAGCGGCCACGATTTAATAGCTATTGCACAAACGGGGACAGGCAAGACACTGGCTTTTTTGCTTCCTGCTTTTATTCATATAGATTTTCAACCGACTCCCCGCAGTGAACGAAAAGGACCATCTATATTAGTATTGGCTCCAACTAGGGAACTGGTGTTACAAATTGAAAGCGAAGTATGTATATTTTTTATATGTGTATGTGTAAGTCTAATCATAGTATTTATTATAGTGTTGTTTTGTTTAGGTTAAAAAATATAATTACAAAGGCATTAGAGCTATGAGTATTTATGGGGGCGCAAGTTCTGGGAAGCAAAAAGAATATTTGCGGAATGGAGTGGAAATTGTTATTGCTACTCCTGGTCGACTTAATGATTTTGTTGGTAGTGGTGCTATTGACTTATCTGATGTGACGTTTTTAATACTTGACGAAGCTGATCGTATGTTGGATTTGGGTTTTGAACCTCAAATACGTGTTTCATTACTAAGGGTTAGGCCAGATAGACAAACCATAATGACGAGTGCAACCTGGCCACCTGGAGTTAAACGTCTTGCTAAAAGTTATACAACTAACCCTATTCAAGTCATGGTTGGATCATTGGACTTGACAACAGTCAATACTGTAAAACAAGATATTCTTATAATGGAAGAAGAAGAAAAAGAGTTATGGCTAGACGATTTTCTGAAAAACTGTACAGAAGATGATAAAATAATAATATTTGTGAACCGAAAAGTAACTGTGGATCAGCTTTCGTCAGACTTATGTATGAAAGGCCACGTTGTTGAATCTATTCATGGTGGTCGTGAACAAAGTGATCGAGAAATGGCTTTGGAAAGCCTACGTAACGGTGAGGTTAATATTTTAATTGCTACAGATGTGGCTTCTCGTGGTATTGATATTAATGATATTACTGTGGTAATAAATTATGATTTTACTAAGGATATTGAAGAGTATGTGCATAGGGTAGGACGAACAGGACGAGCTGGTAAAACTGGTCTGGCAATTACTTTGATGACTAGAAGGGATTGGGGCAAGGCTAAGGAGTTAGTAGAAGTGATGGAAAAATCTGGACAAGATGTACCTCCAGATTTGCAAAAAATGGCAGCGAGGTATGAAGCAAAAAAAGAGAGAGATAGAGTTGAAGGAGGTGATAGGCCATTTAGGGGTGGCAGAGGATTTTCGGGAAATAGAAGAAATAATTATTAAGTTAAAATAATTTTTCTAAAGTTTTTCAATTTATATATCTGATTATTTGTTATTAAAATTTAAAATGTTCAAGTAGGTACTTGTTATATATTATAATTTATATTTAATGTTCATTATCTTCACTATTAATGTTATATCATATAGTTCTTTTACAAATGATTAAACAAGAATGTTTAATATAATTGAATGTATGCAACTTATTTTGTTTTACTTGAATGGTATAATATTGTTCAAACATATTATACTCTTTGAGAAGTTGACTGTTAAGTTTATTTAATACAACATGTGATACTAAATATTTATTAGAATTAATCAACTTTGAGTTGTGCAGAGTATGTTTTTGAGGATTATCACGATAAATTTTAAGTGCGCTTAATTGTGTAACCAATAGTTCTTACATGAGTATAAGTATTATTGCTCTAACTTCGACTAAAAAATGTGATATTCATCTAGCATACATAAAAAAATAGTATTTAAGTATGTAATGTACATGAATTCTTAAGCTTTATGCTTAATTATATTTTAACTAACTAGAAAAAAATTGAAAAAAAGATTTGATTTTTTCCATTGATACACAAAATATTTGATTATATTTTTTGAAATTTAAAGTATAACACAAATACTTATGTTCTACTGATTGAATTTATTTTCTACTGCAAATGTTATGATTATGACAAATGGGTGTTAAAAAGAATTAAGCTGTAAAAAGACTGAGCCTTAGGAATTATTGATTTTATCTTATCATCAGTTATACATGTATAAATGCACAGGTGCTAATGTCTAGTAAGACTTGAGTTTTTCTATAAGCCTGGTCAAAGTTATTTTTTCTTATCATTATTTATGTATTGTAAAATATTTAGATTGTTAATAAGTTTATAGTTCCTAATCAAAGAAAACTATATTGCATATCACTTAAAATTATTTTTTATATAACTTAATTAAATATTATGCATAATATATTACTTTTTGCAATAAACACGTTTTTATTTATTTATTCATATTTAATAATTATAAATCTTTTGGAAGACAATATAAGTATTTCAATACCAAATAAAATCAAAATGTTAGATAATGTATAACTAATCATTATTTTAATAACTCAATTCAAATTAATATTATAAAATTAATAGCGATACATTATTTAAATTTACAATATAAGGATTATTGATACACAAAGATGACAATTGGCTAGTCAACAGAGTACTCAATAACATAACAGATGACAAAAATATTTCAACTAATATTTTGTAGTAAATTTATTACAGAAAATTAATTATAAATAATAAAACTGATAACTATGATATATGAACATAATATAAAAAAAAAGTTCCAAAATTTGTAAAGATTAAATTGTGAACTTTATATATTTGTCCTCTCAATTATCTGAATAAATTTAATTATCTAAGCCAAAAGTCCTCTATGACCTCCCACAATATAGCAATAACAAAAAAAGTAAGCTTTATGAAATAATTAAAGTATATTATTTACTATTATTTGTTACACCTTTTTTTCAAAAAGCTGATTATGGGTCACTATACTAATCTTTTTCTATGCACTATACGAGTTCGTTCTTCTTCATCATCACTTCCATAAGCTGATGACATACCGGATACAGCGCCACGCCAAGATGTAGCTTGCATAAGTTCTTGGTCTGGTTCAGTACGATTCTCATAAAGCATTAGATTTAGACATTCTTCATAGATTCTTGCCTCTGGGAAATCAACCTAAATAAAATAAGTAAACTTTAGGTTGTTAATATTTTATTTTCCCAGTTTTCTTGCTCGGGTAATATATTATAAAAAGTTTTCAAAGAATAATGTTTTTTGATAAAAAAAACCTCAATACCTTTGTGTGTTTTTTATCTGTAGCATATACAATAGATGTACAACAAACTTCAGCGACTTTTGTTGCTAATCCAAAATAACTCCAGCAACATATTTCACTTGAACCACTAACATCTTTGATAAACAAAAATCTTGAACCAAAACGCAATGAAAGTTTATCAAATAATTCAACATTTTTTAGTAAGTTATCATCAGAAGCACTGAAAATAAAAACTGATTAAAAATTAATCACATGGAATATATAACTAAATATTCCATATTATATATTTTATTACCTTGTATATGAATACTTGTTATTGTGTCTATTTATAAGAAGTTTAACAGTTGGCTAAAATAAAAGACAAATAAATTTAAAGAATATTGTTTAAAATACTATTAGCTTTAACTAACTGTTGGTCATTACATTTATTTTCTTAAAAAACTCATTTTTTTCATTATTGATTATCCTTCTCTTCTTTTACTAGTTAATTTTAATGCGTCTTCACGTCTTACTCACCAAAAAACTCTTTTTCATATTCCTTTCTACTCAACCAATTATATGTCCAACGAATCAACTAATTGAATAAAGAAACTAGCAAATGAGGACCCCCACTCTTTCCTAAATATATAAGTTTTTTAATCTTATATTTGTGGTTTTAATACTGTTATATTGTTATACTGTACATTATGTTATGTATATGTACCCTATTTACTTGGGCACAAATCAGTTTTGTGTATATAAATAATAAAATAAAATGTGATATTTACTTACTTTTGTACTCATTGTAATAAGTTGACCTAAGTCTGCACTAGAAGATGTAAGAGGTATTCGACATTGAGGTTCAATTTTACATTGTCTTGATCGTAAAGCTTGTTGACAGGATTCAACAAGTGGTGATATTAAATAGAATTTTGCTTCAGCTAATAGCTCAGCGATCTCATGCGTCTTATCTGGAAGAGCTACATGTTCGTCACGCAAAAAGTTCAACACAGAATTAAAGTGCTTGCCACAACGATCAATTAGAACCCAACCTGAACATTTTTTTAATGTAACAAGACTTAATTAATATAAAAATTAAGGTTGAAAAATGTGTCATACCTTCAGTATCAGCAAGTACTTTCATTCGACCACTAAACATAGCTTTAAGCATTGTATCGTGCTTGGTCAGTGTACCAATTGTAGTGTAAAATAATGAACCACCTATATTTAATTTTGCATATTTGGGTTGAATTTCTTGAGATTGCATTTTAGTAAAATAAGATGCCAGAAAATTACATTTGATGTAATTAGTAGAATTTAAATTGTTTTTTCATTTCAGTATTACTTATTACTCTTAAATGTGTACTCCAATATTCAATAATATACAACTATGTACTTTTGAGTAAAATTAAGTAAATATTTAAGAAATTTCATAATTGTTTTATTATGGAAACTTAATGATTTAATTCCGTTTAATATAAATTTTACAAAAAAAAGGGGGAAATAATAATTATAATTATCGAAATTTCTTACATCAGCACGTGTTCAAATAGCAACATACCTTATAATTACATTATAATTTATAATACATTTTAGTATTATAACTATAGTATACGTCAATATATATTATATATCTACTTAAAATAAAATATAGTATGGAGTCTTGGACAATTGTATAATAATATGATCTAAATAGTAAATCACTTATAGTATCTTACTATCTAATATCAAAGTTGACTGTGATAATAAAGTAGTATCAGAGACGTCGTGACAACATAGAATAAGAAAGAGTAAATAAGTCTTATTCTATGCCTGATAAGCATGGTTTAAGATAATAGTTAGATCATGGTTTAGTAACTAAACCATTTCTTGTATTGACGATCAGCTGTTTATATATTATCACGAAATTTGGTGTATTTTAGTATATTGCATTTGTTTACCAGAGTCGCGGTCAAGGTTTATCAAACTATTTGTTTGTTTTGTTGATTCAGTTCGTTGATTGGTCCAGTTTAAAATTAAACGGACTTGTGTCCGACTGAAAAGTGTAGTTCTGTAAAAGCCTTATATTACATAATAACACGAATAAATATAAATTACCACACTGTTTTGTGTACAGATTGCTGAATATGAAATCTTCACGTTCCACATCTTCGAAAATCACTAGTAGATTTGCGAGAAGACTAATGTCCGAATCGTCAGACGATAGCGATGATGATTCTTCAAATACACACATGGATAGTGCTCGAGCGGAGAAAGCGTTCTCTCGCCGCAGACGACAAAAACCTACTCTAAACAGTTCGAATGATACCAATGATTCTGTTTGTATTAAATCCGACAGAACATTATTCAGATTGTCCGATACTGATTCTGAAGTATCTCGTGGGTAAGTTTTTGTCATTCAGTAACTAATCGAATTTGAAATGTTAAACATTATATATTATCATATATTAACTACGACTGCCAGTAAAATTAACCAACTATTAATTGTACAAAGTCGGGAATTAGCTCTTAGACAAAGAATTAATGTATGATATAAGTGTAACATTATTATTATTATTATATGCATACCTATATCAAATTTCTTGCATAGAAAAATAATTAATGATTAATGCTTGCTGGTCAGTTAAATTGAATAGGTCTTGAAATGCATTTTTTATAGTTGTGATCATTATATTGTGCGATGTCCTTCAGCCCTTGTGCACCTTTCTAAATACAAGTAAACTTAAATTTAAAAAAATGTTTATTTAATTTTAATTATTGTTTTAATAATATTTAATTTTTTTGAAGATAGGTAATTTCTACAACTAAAAAAAAAAACTAGAAACTAGCTCATTTAAATCCAAAAGCTACAGAGAAGTTGAATCCCACGCTTCTAAATTTAATTAATTTTCCTGGGCCAATATGCAACCAAACAAGGATTAATATTAAAATAATAATAAATCTTTTTATAATTCAAGCATATATATTGCTTAATATGTAAATATGTATACACAGAGTTCGAAATTTGGTATTATAAAAATTGGGGAATTATCCCTGCCATTTTTCTCTCATCTCAAAATTAACTACTTTTAGTAATATATAAAAACAGAAAAAAACAATTAATTAATACTAAATAATTTAAATTTAAAGAGCTTAAATAATTAAACGTAGATATGTACATTATTTTGGGTACGTGTGTACCTTTAACAAAATTATTTTTTCTTATCATTCGATAGGTATCTTATACAATTATTTGTGAACCTCATGAACCATTGAAAAGTATTATTCTATTTTGTTGTTATTGATATTTTAATTTGGATTTTCTTACTACCTACAGTATATTATATAAATACCTATATGAAATTTAATATTTATATACAATCTTTTAACTTTATTATAATGTAATTTAATTTTATATTTTTGTTTTAGAAGTAGTAGAATGGATAAAAAGCAATCCTATAAAAATCATGATAAAACAACTTCTCTTAATGAATCAATAGATGAATCTATTTTCAAACCTTCAAAAAAAGATTTGGCTAAATATAGAAATATATTACAATCAAGCGATGATGAAGAATCAAAACATAGTCATTTTGATGTAAGCTTTTTTCCCAATTTATTCTTATACTTTAATATTAATATTATGTACTTATTTAGGAATCAAATGACAGCTCCACATCTAAAAAAAGTCCATCTTTAATAGAGTCTGATGAAAGCGGGGAAGAATGTTTACTTGAAGAATTTATGGATAATCCTCCTCAAACAACAAATATTTTAGCTAATGAATCTTTTAAACCTTTAGAAAAGTTTAAAACCAAACAATCTTTAATTTTAAACTCTAGTACAAAAAGTCAAACAGTGACAACCAGTGATGTTTTTGATGTAAGATTTTTATTGATTTAAATAATTTTGTAAAACCTTAATATTCACAATACTTTTTAGGAAACCAATTTAATTTTGGAATCAGATTCTGAAGAAAATATTATAAACTCACCGCATCAAATATTCAAAATACCCAAGAAAGTTAACCACGAAGAATTTCAAATTGAAACAAAATTAAATGATTTATCATTAATTGAACCTAGTGATTCTGATGATGATGTTTCTGCACATCATAAATCAACTCTTACATCTTCTAAACAAACCCGACCATTTATTGATGACTTGAAATTTTCAAACACTACCTATTCATTACATGATCCAATATCTCAGAGTAGTATTTTAGAATATCCTAAATTTGAAGAAGTAACTATAAACCAGTCATCTAAAATTAAAAAAAACGAGAAAATTATTGAAACGATTGATTTGGTTGGAGATTCTCCAAACTTCCCCAAAGTATATTTTCCAAAACAAAATAATTTTACATTTGATTTAACTAAAGAAAAAGTTGATGGAAAGTCTTCCATATCTTCAAAAGATATTTTTAAAGATGATACAAAAAAATTGATTAGTGGGGATTTTCAATCTCTGAAAATGGAAAAAATAAGATTAGAAGAGATTCTAAGTCGATATACAAAAAATATTGCCACCATGAAAGTTAGTAGATAATAAATATATTTTTATATTTTATTAAATTTATTTTACCAACTTTTAGAACACTTTGAAAATAACAAATTTAAATTTATTACCTGATGGAGGTTATAAATTAAAAAGAGCTATTTTAAAAGAAGAAAGTGCATTTGCAGATACAAGAATACAATTAAATAATGTACTAAAAAAATTGGGAGATTACCCAGGTATAACAATATCATAACTTCTTAATAAACTAAATTTAATACTTTTAAATTTTTTGTTGAATCTATACAGAAGAGTCAACAACATCTCAAAAACCTTATTCATATAATATAGAAACATTAGATATTAATAATGCATTAATAAAAAAGGCTGCTAAAAATATTGACATTAATGCCATGGGCGACAAAGGTATTTTTAAATATATATTAATGTATATTATTTATTGTAAAAACAACTTTATAAAATATAAAATAAAACCTTAAATCATCTTATTATTTGCTTTTATAGCTTTGAGTACTTATCGCACTCAGCAAACCATGACTTTAGACGTACTTAATAGTTTGCACAAATCATTAGGAACCTGCCCATCTTCCGATATTTTAGCTGATGACCCACAAAAACTTAAAGTGGAACTTATGCCCCACCAAAAACATGCTATAGCTTGGCTGATGTGGAGAGAGAGTCAAAAACCACGAGGAGGTGTATTGGGTACATAAATAAAATATATTATGTACACAGAAAAATTTTTTAAATGTCAACATTTTATTTTATATTACATTTTCAGCTGATGATATGGGTTTAGGAAAGACCTTAACAATGATTTCTTTAGTTCTTAAAGCTTATGAAGTTCAAAAGGACCAAGACGAAGATTCTGAGACAGATGATTCTTTTGAAGACTCAAATCTTAATTGTAAACATTAATAATTGACTCTGGACTAAGTATTAAATACTTTGATAATGCTTGATTTTTCAGATTATAAAGGTGGAACCCTTATTGTTTGCCCATCATCATTAATTAGTCAATGGGAAAATGAAGTCATATCTAAAGTAAGGCCGAGGGTTTTAGATGTTGTTAAATATTATGGACCAAATAAAGAGTCTTCTGCTAGACGATTGGCCAAAAAACATTTAGTCCTTACAACATATAATACAGTTATGTGGGATCAAAAAAATAAGAAATCAGTTCGTATCTATTCCATATAAAAATGTAAAAAATGTTATATTATTTAGTTCATTTTTTAGAGCCCTCTATTTAATATAAAATGGTGCCGAATAATTCTGGATGAAGCCCATACAATTCGAAATCATAAAAGTCAAACTTCTATAGCAGTGAGTTTACTTTCTAGTATCAATCGATGGGCGTTAACTGGAACTCCTATTCATAACAAAGAAGCTGACTTTTATGCATTATTAAAATTCATTAAGTGTCGTCCATTTGATGAATGGCCAGTAAGTATGAGTTCTTTAGTTTTAAATTCTATAGAAAATATGATAAACATGTATGATTTAGTTACAAATGTATTCCTAATTTAATTTTCTTTTAATTTGTATAATAATACTTTATAAATAGAGCGCGGATTTATATGCATTAAAAACCAACCAAATATACACTAAAAAATTTTAAATATACATAAATATATGCATTAAAATGTTAAAATATGCATAAAAAATTTAATGAATACCATATATTTAAAAAAAATTATCGAACCTTACTATAAATACTTATCTACTTTTTTTCACTTTCATTATTTTTCATGTAGTTTTAATTTATAAGAAAAAAATAGGAATCAATTTATATCAAAAATGTATCCTAAAATAAATTTACTTACCTTAATGTGAATTGCACTGTATGACAATCATTTTAGCTATATTTTCAAAAACCATTGATCAGCGTTTGTCAGTCAATAAATTTTTATATTTTGAAAATGATCGTTCCATGTCTACAGAAATAATAGGCGTTTATTTTATACCATATGATTTGGAGATCTTCACTGGTTTGAATTGATTCATTTTCACCATTTAAAATTTTTAATATTTAATTAAGTGTGTTGTAACCTTTGTTTTTTGATAATACTTTATTCAATTTTTGATAAATAGATTTACTTTTTTGTCCATTACATTATTGAAGAGATACTTCTATGTTTTCAATCAAAGTGATAAAATCATTTATACTAAGGCCCGATTTTTCAAGACATTTAATTGTTTCTGGTAAAAATCAAAAATTAGATTTTAAAATATGTCAAATTTGCATCCAACGATTTGTCCACTAAAATGTCTTGAGCCAATTTGAATAGTAATTGCATCATCTGGATTTAACTGGTTAACTATACTTCAAATTTGTTTTATATTTTCACAATAATATGTAACAGCGTTTATCCATGTCCCCTAACTAGTGAGAAACGGTTCTGGTGGTAAAGATAGTTCAGGCACTTGATTTTTAAAAAAAGCAATTCGATATGGGGATTTTAAAAAAAAACTTTACATTTGAAATAGGTTTATCCACATTTAGGAAAAATTTTCTCACTTTTTTAGTAGTTAGATGTAAACCATGAGCTAAGCAAGTAACGTGAAGTGTTTTAGAGTAAAATGCCTTAATTGCATTTGCTGCTTTTACCATTTACAGAGCAGCTCTCTTAAAAATGAAAGACCAGTTATGTTGTATACCTTTAAACCATAGTAAATTTAAAGATTTATCTAATAGTTTTGAAATAGTGGAGTAATTTGTATTTACCAAAACTTCAGAATTTAATAACATCATTGTACCTAGACCATCAGTTTTTAAAGTTATGATGACAACATTGGCAACATATCACCCTTTGACATCTGTAGTTTTGTCGACAGACAACCATACATTTTTCCTTTGTTTTTATTATGAATTTTATTTGTTGTATTGATATAGTAGTATATTTTTCCAAAAACAATTTGAAATGTATGCTATTGAGTTTTTTTAGTGGAATATTTGCATAAATCTGCAGAACATAAATCTTTATTCAGTGTTGTATTAGTGAATAAACTTTGAAAATTGTGTTGTTTATTCTGTGTAAGTTCAAAGTAAGTTTAAATGTTTTTCAGTTTTAATATGTTGTGTAATTAAATACCGTTTATTGTGTGAAACTTTTACTTCACATAATTTACACAGTATGATTTGATTATTGGTTGAAAAAATATTCTCCCCAAATTCATGTACATAATTACGAAAATGGCTTGATAACAATGATTTATGTTTCTGTATTTTGAAAAAAATAAAGTAATAAAAACCCAAATTACTATATGAAACATACACAAACGTGTTATAAATATTTTAACGCTACTGAAATAGTGAAATAATGTCAATGGTCAATCATGGTCGTAATTGATATTTTCTTATCCTGGTATACATATTTTATTTATTCCGATTGTTGATCTAAAGTCATATTTGGGAAAACCGTTTATACCTACAAGTATACCTAATAATTGAAACTATACAAAATATAATATTTTTTCTTATATTATAATATATATTTCAAAAATGACTAAAAAAACAAAAAAAACATCGAAATATGCAATTAAAATTGTAAAATAAGCCCTTAATATAGAAAAATGTCTAAATATGTGCTAAATAGTTTTATTTTTTAAATGTTGTCATGAAACAAATTTTATGCTCACTTAGTATATCATACAATCAACCAAAATAAATATGCAAATGCATACAAATCTGCACTTTATTTATAAACATTAAAAATTTGGTTAAAATAGAACATTTTAATCTAATTTGAAGTAAATGTTCATCTTTATTTTTTAATCAATATCAATTTTAAAACTACGGTTTATAAATATTAAGTTATTACATGTACTTGTAAATATGTAACTTTTTTTTATGATTTATTAACAGACAGAAGTGGAGAGTCTGCAAACATTATTACTCCACTTAACAATGTAACTTATAGCTATCAGTTATATTGTATTATTTAATACATTTTTATTGCTATTTGCTTTATTACTAAGTTTTAAATATTGAACTGTTATTATATGTTAATACTGCTTTAATTTGTATTAGATTTTGAACTGATAATATTATAATAGCAGTAAAAAAAATATTAAAGGTATATAGGCACATTTTTTTTCTTTTTTAAGCATTTAAAGTTCAAAATCTCAAGAATTTGAAATTATTTTGTAGTTTAAAATCTATAAAATGTTTGATTTTTATTGCCATGAATTGAAAATTTAAAACAAGAGTTCTCATAAGTCGTTAATACTGTAACCAAAAATCAATAAATATATAATCATAATTTTATTTTTATAGATATTAAAAGTTTAAATTTGGACGAAATTAGATAGGTATTTAAATGAAGAAAAACAATTTTATGTGTTTAGTTGCAATTTAAAAATATCCATAAGTTCATTAATAATTTGTTTATTGTCACAAATATCAAAATATATTCATATAAATATTTAACTTATAATGTGTTATATTTCAATTATCCAGATCACATTTGACAACATTAGTTAGTTTGGATAATCAACATTCTACTGTACTTGAATCATTTAAAGTATATTATTATATTTTATATACACAACAACATTTTCAAAATCATTTTTGTATACAAAAATGTTTTTAATCTGTTGTATTTACTAATGTTTAATAAAATAATATATTTAAATAGTAATAATATCATAAAATATAATTAATAATTATATTGGCCGACAGACCATTTTAGATTGTCAGAATTGTTTTTTGCATACAATAATTTTATATTATTGAATTCAAATTTAATACATCCATTATAGGGGGGGGGGGCTAAGTCATAATCTTTAGAAAAATGTTTTAATATGTTTTTTTTATAATTTTGTTTGTAACAATTTATAATATTTTAGAAATATGGGCTTAGAAGGGGACTGTGGCCTCTAGGGATCCCACTAAGGCCACCCCTGACAAAGCAGTATCCACTTGTCCACATTTTTTTCTATGCTATTCATTAAATATGAATCTGGTTCTAACTTATGTTAGTTTCTAGATGCTTTGTAAGTAAAATTAATACCTTTAAAACCTACAAATTTGAATCTATCAAATAATTTTCTCCAATATTTAAATTTTTTAATAAAAATAAACTGAACAATATGTACTATAAATGTAGTATTGTTACTCGGAACTATTTTTGTATGAAATCATTTTGAACTTAGCTAATTTGTATTATAGGTTTGGAAACGATGGGTAGGTAATAATGATGAAGCTGGTAAAAATCGGCTTTCTTTATTAGTGAAGGCACTAATGTTACGAAGAACTAAAGATCAGTTACAAAAAACAACAACATTTAATTTACCACTTAAAACATTTCATACCATAAAAGTTGATTTATTTAAAGAAGAAAAAGAAGCATATGAAAAAGTTTTGCAATTCTCGAGGTTTGTTGTTAGTCCTTCAAGTAAATTGCCTTTAAACTTATATATTTTTTAAATATCTTAAGTTCGCTGTTTGCAACATATCTCTATGAAAAAGCTGATAAAGAAAATGCTATTGAACGTGGTTTTCCAGTGAAACACAGAGCTAAAATTTTAAGTCGTGAGCAACACTAAAAATATATTTTTTATTTAATTTAATATTAATAAATTGAGACAATTCTTTTGTTTTTAATAGAAAATAGTGACAATATCTTTAAAGATCATCCTGAATTGGACAAATTATTCAAACAGTTAGTGAATAACAAAAACATTCAAACTCATCATATATTAGTTTTAATTTTGCGTCTAAGGCAGCTTTGTTGTCACCCTTGCTTATTGAAAAATGTATGTGTATTATTATTATTATTATTGATAGATAATTTAATTGTAAAATAAAAATATTTTGATATCAATGTTTTAGATGTTAGAAGATGAAACTCTTAAGATTGATGGCATACAAGAAAGTAGAGATTTAGATATAGTAGACCACATGAGTCGAATGTCTATCGGTATTTTGAATATTGAAAAAGATATTGTTAAAAATACTAATGAAATTTTTAATGAAACATGGATTAGTTCCAAGGTATGTGAACAATTAGTTAAGCTTTACAAAATTATTATTTTTACCCACATTATTTTAGATCTTTTGAACTAAAATGACTTAGTCTTATAAATGTATTAATTTATTTTAAAATTAATCAAAAAAAATTTTTCGTGAATCCATATCATTTTTACATTAATTTATTTGTTTTAGATAAAAGCTGTATGTGATATGGTAAATGAAAAAGTATTGCATACAGATGATAAGGCAGTAATTGTTTCTCAATGGCCGAGTGTGTTAAATCTTGTAAAAAAACAATTATCTAAGCATAATGTTAAAACTGAGATATTCAGTGGAGCTGTTCCTATACTACAAAGAAACAAAATAATTAGTGAATTTGACAAAGTCAATGGTGGACCGAAAGTAAAGAACAATTTTATTTTATATTAAACGTTACTATAATATATATATTTAAATGATTTAAATCTCAAGAAAACCTTATATATTTTTCTTTGACCATTAAGAATATAAATAAGTGCTGAGATTTAAATGCCCTGAAAAATTGCTTTTATGCTCTAAAAATTCTAAATAATACACTAAAATATTTTTTTATTCTCAATAGTTTTGGTGTAAATGATAATTGATAAATTATTAAATAACTTTTAAAGGACTGTAAAAGTGTTTAACAGACATAACTGATCATTTTGGACTTCTTTAATTTAAAAAAAAATATATATTTCCATGCATTTAAAAAATATTTTTAATAATGTAGAACCTACTTTATAGTTTGTTAAATTTATATAAATATCATGTAAAAATCTTAAAATACAATTTCAAATTCAAATTCTCCAAAAATCCACGAAAAAATTACCTTAAAATTTAAAATAAAACTTCTTATTCTGATTTAAAAATACATGAAACGTATATGTTATAAAATAAGCATCGCGTAGTTAGCTTCGGAAAATATTGCAAAGTGCATCAAAATCTCAGTCTTAATCATAAATTACTATGGTATCAGAATTTATTTTTTATCACAGTTATCTTAAATTTTAAATACTTTACTATTTTATAGTGTTGCTATATAATAATTTTAACATTAATGTAGTTTAGCTGCCAAGTGATTTTTTGGAATTTTTTTTTCAAAATGTGTATTTTTGCATACTTAATTTGATGGTACTTTCAAAAAAAGTTGCTCAATCTTCATTTGGTAGTTATATTTAAAAAATATTAATATTAATTTTTCCAAACAGTGTTTTTGAGTTTAAAACACCAACATTTTGGAAATTTTTTTTTTGGGGAAATGTTTGTATTCATATCCTCAACATTTTAGTGAAATCAGAATTTATCTATTGTACTTACTTTATTATTAATAAACCACGTAAAACTGAATTATAAAGTTATTTTAAACATTTGTATATCAATGTAACTTAAAGTTAATTTTTTTGAATTTTTTTTTCATTCGGTGTGTAATATAAAATAGTTTTTATGAAAGTAAAAACTTAATTTTTATGAAGTTTTATTGAAATCAAAACTAACTTATATTTTTTTGGTTTGGAAAAAATAGGTTAAAATAATAAGCTAATAATAATAACCAAAATGTACAGATATATATAATATATTTTATTTATAAATATATAATATTATTAATACATGATTATTAAATTTTAATTTTTAATAACTAACTATCTAATATTCTATTTGATACAACAAAATATCTGCATCTATTCAGATCGGAGTATGATTTTACACACTGATAATACGGTTTACCCATATGTATATCCGATTTGGTGACATGCAGTGTCACCTGTGTATAACAGTCACATAAGTGGTAATCTTCTATCATATATTTAAAGTACCAACATCTCGAGGGGTCAGTGTAATTATTTTAGCATACAACAAATTTTGTTGTACTGTTTTCTAAATAAGCATTTGGTTTGTCGCTTATTGAAACTCATAATCTACAATGACAAACATATAAACTTGGATTATAGGTGTGCTGTATAGTATGATTTAGGCATACTGGTAATATAGTTTGATAATTATTACATAAACATTACACAAATTGAATGATACAATTTAATTATAGCATGGGGCACCGATAACTAATATATAATTACCTGGGTAGGTTTTTGATTAAAATAATGTTGATTAGATTACAAATTTATAATTGTAACCACGATTAAAGATTATATTATAATATTATTATATTATATTTTAATCGTGGTTGTAATTCATAGTTGAATACTTACATCAAATTGAATTTTGAACAGTTGTGTACAATAATAATTTTTATAAGATGCCTCTTGATTTTGTTAACATTTATAAACTATTTGGGCGAAAACGCTAAGGGGCTGTTTCTTTGGCAGTAATTGAAAAATCACAGTATTGGATACTAATTGCCAAGAATAATACACTAAAATGCGTTCATGGACATTCTTTTAAGTTATGTTTGAAAGTAAATTGCTTAGACAGATATGTGTGGAGATGTCATGAATATTCCAAGAATTTACATAAAAAAAAAAAAGTAAATTTTAAAACTTTATTAAATATTATGTTATAAATAACAATAATTTGACATTAATAATTGTTCTATTAATTTCACAATGTTTTTCAACCATCCCTCCCCATTGGTGGGGAGGGAGGTTACCTATAATATCTGTATATTTTGGTTTTTTATTGTTTATTATTTTAACCTATTTCTTCCAAACCAAAAAATTTAAGTTAGTTCTGATTTCATTAAAAATTTCTTTATGTTATTACACACTGAATGAAAAAAAAGTCAAAAAAATCAATTAATTTTGAGTTACATTGATATGCAAATGTTTGAAATAAGTTTATAATTTAATTTTATGTGGTTTATTAACAATAACATAAAAAGTAAGTATGATGGGTAAATTCTGATTTCACAAAAATGTTGAGCATATAAATACAAACATTCCTTCCCACCCTCCCCCCACAAAAAAAAAAAAAAAAAAAAATTCCAAAAATTTAAAATGTTAATATTTTAAACTGAAAAACACAATTTTTGGAAAAATTGAAGATATTGAAGTTTTTTAATCATTACATCCAAATGAAGTTTGAGCAACTTTTTATAAAAGTACCATCAAATTAAGCATGCAAAAACATACGTTTTAAAAAAAACAAAATTCCAAAAAATCTCTTGAAAGCTAAACTAATTGTATTCGTTTCATAATTTTTTTTAGTATTGAAATTGTTTCATATAATAAATTGATATTAAATAACAATTGATACTGATTTTTAATATTAATAACTAATAATATATTATTATTACAAAAATATATGTCAGTCATGTTTTTTACGGTATTTTATATGCAATATTTCTATTAATCACAATAATATAATATCTAATTAATGACAACCCTATAAAAAAAAAAAAAATGATTTGAAAATGAAATATTATAATGTGTGAGCTACTCCCTTCAACTATCTATAGGGGTTGAAAAAATATGATATAAACACCTTCCAACTTGACAATTTTAAAACACTGAATATTTAAAAGTATAAATAAAATATATTACATGTATTTTGTAATTCATTAATATTACCAAACATTTATTATTATTTAAAAATTATAAATATTTTAACTCTGTCTAATATTTAATTTTTTTTTTGTATGCATGGTTACTAACTTATTAATTTTCAAGAAGATATCAGCGCACTATTTTTTTTATCTCTCGGATTCAACATAAACAAAATACATTGGCATAAAATCATTTTTTTTTTTTTTTGTTAGAGTAAAATTACCTATTACAAAAATTATAGAGGATAATGTTTTCGAGAACATGACATATTAATTTGTCTAAATATTGCCTCAAAATAATTTAATGTTCATTTTAAATTTACAAGATTTGTTATTTTTAAATAGTACGATATCAAACCAAATAATAAACTTTTATATCTAATCCTCAAAAATATTATCTTCTACAATTTTTGTGTTTTGTATTTTTTAATTTAACTAAAAATCTTGAAAAACTATTTTACTTGAATGCATTTTATATATTTGTCTGGTGGGTAGTATGAGAGAAAACCAATATTGTGCTAACTCCTCTTAACTTTAAAATATTATATGTATTAACAATTTAGAATAATGGTAGACTTGAAATTTAATTTTTGATATTATGATAGTAGGGAAAACCCAAATGTGACGCCAAAAATTAATGTAGTTTTGCCAACTCATATCTCTATAATCCTATATTGCAACAGTCAGTATGTAATAACTATAGACATATAATGTGTGTATGGTAGTAACTACAACTTAAAAATACTCTTTTAACAGAATCTAAACATAGTTTGGGTATTTTTTAACACAACGAATATATTATTGTATTGTAAAAAAATTTGTTTTAGATTTTATTACTGTCGTTAACTGCCGGCGGTGTTGGACTCAATTTGGTGGTTGCCAACCATTTGTTTCTGGTGGATATCCATTGGAATCCCCAACTTGAAGCCCAAGCATGTGATCGCATTTATAGAGTAGGACAAAAAAAACCAGTCAATGTCTATAAGTTTATTTGTGAAAACACTATAGAATCATCAATTCAAAAAATTCAAACACAAAAACTTGAAATTGCTAGCAATATTTTTGGTGGTTCTAGAAAAGTTGAAGGTGCTAAGATAACATTAGATGACCTTAAACAAATATTTAATATCAACCCTAATAAAGTTAATACTAAGTAATATATGTTTATACTTCTATATTTTATAATTATGACTTAAATTTCAACTATATAGGTACATACTTTATAATAAGTGATTTATTTTGTTTCTAATACTGGAAATAAATGTTCATAATTATTTCCAAATTGTATTTATAAGTTTTTTTTTAATTAAAATGTTTAGAAATAAAAAAAATTGTTGTTTATTCATTTATGTTTTATATATCATTATTATTCTTCTATTGGATTTACACCGAATATATTCTCGGTTTAAAAAGATCACCTATTTTTTTTGAAACTAATTATATTAAATAGGTAAAAATTAAATAATTTGAATATATAAAATAATCAATTAATTACATAGTGATAAAATGGAAATATAATATGTATAATGATTTATTTGTTTATAAATTGTATACTTTAAGGCAAACTTAAAACAATATTTTTAATATTTTCTTACAAGTATAGAGAACCGTCTGCTGGACCAAGGTATCTGATAGATATTAATAATACATCAATAAGTGTCCAAACACCAAGACCTCCGAAACTGAATAGTTTTCCAATACCTTCTTGCCAATGTCCCAAGTAAAACCTAATACAAAAATTATAATATATTCTAAACTAACCTTTCAATTTTAATCATGCTAAAGAATTTAGAATAATATGCATATTATACCTATCTATACCAAATCCTCCTAAAGTAATACTTAAAATTAAAGCAGTCGACCACCGATGACCACCTGTCCAATTGCAGCGCAATCTTTTTAAAAATGTTCTTCTTCCCAAACACAAAACATCTCTATTTACTGTACAATTAGTCCTATAATAAAAAAAAAATTTAAAAATACATTGTAAGTTAAAGATGTTTAGATATATTTTTCTAAATTTCTTCTGTTATTATTTTTAAGAAATATTTTAAAAATGTAATGATAAACAGCAGCGTTAATTTAATTATAAACTTTGTATAAGTTTTCATTTTATGAAAAGCAAAAGAAATATTTATTTTACAAAAATATTCTTTAATTTTTTTTTTTGGATCAATTGTTTTATATTAGTCATAAAAATATTTAAGTATTTGTT
Source organism: Pentalonia nigronervosa (assembly GCA_014851325.1). Lineage (NCBI taxonomy): Eukaryota > Metazoa > Arthropoda > Insecta > Hemiptera > Aphididae > Pentalonia > Pentalonia nigronervosa. The sequence continues at coordinate 2,806 of JACXSJ010002385.1, read as the reverse complement.
AAATAATAACCGGTAATAAAATGGTGGAGAAGCAGCAGAAATACAGTTGGTTTTTTTTACACATTCGTATTCCCAGAATTCTGTTTGATAACAAAACCGACAAGTCAAGTTTTTAGCAAAAGTATTTTCTCCCTAAAAAAATTCATATGATAAATCAAATAAAAATAAATATTTTTAATTACTATATACCAGACAATCTACATTAGCTTTGCATATAGCTATTGTTTGATTTCCATACACACATGTCGTATTCATATGACAACTGATACTTGGGTATGGCATACTCGAACAAGCTTTGTGTTCAGAGACTAAACGTTCCAAATCATCTCCGTGACGTATCTTTAAACACAAAAATCTATTATTGAACATTTGTAAGTTATGAACTACATTCAAATTCTGTATTCATTTCCATTTTCAGTAATAGTATCTTACAAATGAAATTTATACAATAAACACAAAACATAAATATATTAATAAACATGTAGTTCACTGATATCCTTTTTTTTTATTGTTACCTATAGTATAATATTTTATTAACTTGAAGACAATTATATTTTATATGATTGTTATAAAAATTAAACAACATATATAAAATCAGAACTTTGTTGCTGTTTGATAAAATGTTAACAAAAGATATACTTACCATCCTGGGAGGTGTCGAATTATTCGTATTTGCGATTTGAATTGATTTTTGCTTTTGTTTGGACAGTGATAAATCAACATGGTCATCGTCTGTGATATAAAATATATTTAATTTATAAATATATTAATTGTGATTGATAACAATTTTGATTTTATCAATAACTGTTAAAAATAAAATATGTAAACTAGATTTTTAATTTACCGTTTTGAGATGCTATGCTGTTTACTGTGAGTTGAAACAAGAATAAAATTATTGCAAAGTGATGATATTGAGACTTCATAATTAATTTCAATATTCCATGAGTGATAACAAAGAAAAAACTTGAAAAAAACCAACAAATTTTGAATCAATTTATATTTTTAATCAAATTGTTCCATGTGTAACTGTTTATTTTTGAACACATAAATAATAAAACATTTAAGAGTTTCACACCGTCAGCCCAGGAAAACACAAATCCTATAAGGTTAAAAAATCATGATAAAGTAACCAATTAAATTTTAATTTTTGTTTACTTTATCATGGTCAGGAGCACACCAGTTTGTACGCGACCACGGTTATCTACGGTTTCATGTTTAACCAAAATAAAGTAAGTAGGTGTTAAAAAATTGATAGATAATACATGATAATACTCTAGATAAAAACTCTTCATAAAAAAACGAAAATTATTTTAAAATATTTTATTTATTGATAGAAAATCAAATACAAAATTGTTGTGAGTATTTTTTTCTATTTCAGTGTAAAATATGATATGAATATCATTTTCGGTAAACACCATGAACTAAGACGGACTATAATACCTATATTTCTATACATTTCAAGTGTCTACAGTAGTGTTTCTCACGAGTGGGAAGTTGGGTGACCAAAACTAGGTGACTAATATTCTGACGGCTAATGATAAGAAATATTGTGTACACGGTTGCATTACACTATTTTTAAGGCACCACTATTTATATTGCCTTAGAATGTTCTAATTCTATTTCCAAACCACAAGATAGCGCAAATAATTTGCTCCAATAATTTAATTCCTTTTATATTTACACGTACACCATAAAACACAAACTGGATACCAAATCTTGAACATTGTAGTAACCGAAAGTTCCAGGTGACTGTTTTCCGTACTGCTCGCAACGGGTGTACGCCGTTGGTTTTAATTATTTTTCGCGACGTTCCGATAGGAGTCGAAGCACTTAACCTAGATCCTCGGAAAGCCCGGAAAATTGTCTACTGGACGAAACAGTCGAAAAAACCCTCATGGTTTATTGAGTGACATTACGTAGCAACCGAAAGTCCCAGGTGACTGTTTTCCGTACTGCTCGCAACGGGTGTACGCCGTTGGTTTTAATTATTTTTCGCGACGTTCCGGTAGGAGTCGAAGCACTTAACCTAGATGCTCGGAAAGCCCGGAAAATTGTCTACCGGACGAAAGTCAAAAAAACCCTCATGGTTTATACGACATGCTGTACAAAGTTGTTTTCTTTATCCTTACACATCAATAGAACATCATGAAAATCATCTTTATCATAGTCATCGGCATTCAAGGCCTCTGATCTGATTTTTCTGACAACATCATCTGATTTAATACCTTGTAAATTGCCACAAATCAACTGAGTGGGTGATGCCATGTTGACAGTGTCTGACCTAAAGGAAAATGCTTTAGTTTTTTTCAGCACTTCTTTGTTCAAGTCTCGCTGAAACCCTTTCACATAGTTCGTCAGACCATTGTCATCAGGATTGTGATAATAATTCAAACCAGAACTATATACTTCTGCCATTAATATTCCGTTTTCAGGCTGGACTTTAATTTTAAAAGTCTTACAACCCTTATGGCTACAATACATGTACACGTTGCAATGATTGTTAAAATATCTGACCATTTTTGCATTAACAACGCATGTATTATTCACAATTCTTATGCGCTTTCTGAACATAATAGGATATTTAGTCTTGTTCAGACGGATTTCACGTTGGAGATTAGTATGATTCATTAGAGACCATTCTTCTAATGAAAATTTGAAAGATCCTTCAAAATACACAAAATCATGGTTGTGATATTTTTTTGGAAATTGATTTTTTGTTTCTAGAGGTAGAACAAGACCAGACTTTGTAGGAGTTTTCTGATAGAAAGCATTCCTGAGGGGGCTTGGTACATGATGTTTTCCGTTT
>JACXSJ010002384.1:10993-42491 GCA_014851325.1 Pentalonia nigronervosa | reverse complement strand
CCCCCCCCCTTAAATCCGCCACTGGACTGTTTAGTACGATACCATACTATACTTACTCAAATACTTAAAAATTTAAAATTCAAAATGTTTCAAGTATTTGTTATACCGTCTTGGTATGCAATTTATAGTCATATATATTGTATATTATATACAGGTCATAATAATAATGATGGGCCCCACTGAGCATGTTCAGATAATATGTATAACATATTATACATCTAATCGTTAATCGGAAAAATAATTAATTTTATTTTGTATAATTATTACATGTTAACCCGTGACAAAATCTTTTTCTCAAAGACTTGGTTTGAAAATAAATTCCAAGGACTTAAACGCCCCTTATACCGCTAGTTACTTTATTTTGACTTCAAGGTTAGGTTAAAGTGAAACGTATATCACGTTCAAGATATGGCGTGCGTCATATGCCGCCAGGGTTGCAAGCGTCCCGATTTTAGCGGGACATTCACGATTTTTATGTTTTTTTCCCGCGTCCAAATCAAAGTTTATGCGGGACACATTTTTTCTGGGACATAAGTAAATTACCAATTTATCTCTTACTTCGATTGTATAAACGATACAACACTAAAAACATTGATTATAAATATAAATAAAACTATTTAGATATCGAGCAAAGCAACAATCTATTTTTAATTTTTATTATACTTAGTACTATAGCATTTGAACATGACAGTTTTGGGTAAATATCTAACCAAAATATTATACATAGGTATGTTTATTTAAACCGTGTACTATATTATAATATTTATTATTATCTAATAATCAATAATAGCGACAATATGGTATTTTTATTATAATTTTAGACCATAAATATTTTATTAAATCAAGTTGAAAAATGACTATAATCTAATCAGTTACAAGGTGCTTACGGCGATGTGATGACATAGTTTGTGTTTTGTATACTGTGTCATAATTCGTTCGATTAAAATCGTATATTAATATAATAATTTATCAATATTTTTTCGTGCATCTTTTAATTTTAATTTACAGTACTTTTTATTGGTATTCTGTATGTGTGTATATAATAATGAGTGACTCCGAAGAACAAATTATTATTCATACTCCACCAAAAAAGATAAAACGGCTTTGTACTTTTCGCGAAGTGTGGTTAAGTTCATATCCTTGGTTTGAAAAATCGGAAAATAACAATTTGTATGGTAACTGTAAGGTATGTAAGAAAAACTTTTTAGTATCTCATGATGGTAAATCAGATGTGCAACACCATGCAAATAGCGTTTCACATAAAAAAAAAAAAGAAAGTTCTAGTAAACAATTATCTACAATAACTTCATTTTTTGTAACTAAAAATACATCGGAAAGTCAACAGATTAATTTAGCTGAATTTTGTAAAATTTTTCATAATATGAAGCACAACCTATCTTATAATTCTCTTGATTGTGATTTTAAGATACTTCCAAAAATATTTTCGGATTCAAATATAGTTAGCAAACTATCTTGTGGTCGTACTAAAGCTGAAGCTATAGTACAAAATTTACTTGGACTAAAAGCAGAAGAACTCGTAGTTAATGCCTTATAAAATATTTCTTACTTCTCAGTTGCAACAGATACATCTAATAAAGAAAATAGAAAATGTATCCAATTATTGTTCAATATTTTTGTATGCAAAATGGATGTTAAATAAAATTGTTAGATTTTTTTGAACAAGCCTGCGAATCTGCTGATGGTATAAATAATTCAGTTCTATCAACTTTTTGAAAATCACGGCTTAAATATGTCAAAAGTATCGGCATTTAGTGCCGATAACACAAATTCTAATTTCGGGTGTCGTAGATCAGCATTTACTCTCTTACAATCGCATAATAAGAATATTTTTTAAATCTGATTGCTTAGCACATATAGTGTATAATACTTTTCGAAAAGCTTTAGATGGTCTCGATTTTGATTTAGAAACTTTGGTATTGAAAATATATGGACATTTTTCTGTATCAGGATCTAGACGTGAAGATTTAAAAGAATTTGTTTTGTATGCTGAATTAGAATGGTAAGAATTAGTTAAACATTGTCCTACTAGGTGGTTGTCAATAGGCCCAGCAATCCAAAAAATTCTGAAGTTTTATCCTGCCTTGATATCTTATTTTATTTCCCTCGATAAAGATTGCCCAAAAAAAATAAAAAAACTTTTATTTATTGAAGAAGACGAGTTAGAAATCGAACATTTATTTAAAAAACCAAGTATACACTTACATTTTTGTGCCAACGTAACTACTATGTTTGAAAAAGTAAGTAAATTACTTCAAAAGTCTGAAACGAGTTCCACTGAGTTATTTTCTATTATGAATGAGTTAAAGGTAAATATTTCAACTCGTATAAGTGAACAGTTTTATGGCTCAAATTTCGTCACATGTAAAAATAAAATATCAGTATCTAACATAAATACTATAAAAAAAGACTTTGATATATTCTACAACACTGCATTAACATATTTATCTAATCATTTTGATTATAAATCTTCGCCACTAAAATTTTTGGAACTACTTTGCTTAAAATCAGATTTGTTGCTTTATCAAGATATTGTAAAAATATTTGAAGCATTTGGACTAGTTGATGTAATTTCTTTAGATGAAATATTTGAAGAATTTACAATTATCAAGCCTGCTTTACATGTTATTAGCTTAAAAACAAATTTAACAGTGTACGAAAAATGGTTAAAACTTTTATCAATTCAGAAATTAAAAAATTTTGGAATATTACTTGAATTTATTCTAAATATACCACCATCTAATTCTCATGTAGAGAGAGATTTTTCAATAATGAAACTTAAATGGACAGATATTAGAAATCATTGTTCAGTGGACTTGATAAAAAGTGAATTAATGATAACAATAAATATATCGTCTTCTAAAAATAGTTCCTGTAGTGATTTCGTGAACTTAGTAAAAGATGATACTATTTTTTTGAACGCCGTGAAGAGTCAGAAAAATACAATTGGAAAAATAAATAATTTACAATTTATACTTAACATTACTTTTTTTATTGAAAAATTTTATTTAAAATATTATATTGTTATATAATTATTATTTTATTAATAATTATGTTTATTATATAATTTATAATAATAAAGTATATACATATAAAGAGCAAATATATCTGTGTTATGTACTTATATCTTATATTATAATTTGTTATGCCAGAAATTATTGCCTTTATAATATATTAAAACCTGAAGATAATTTTTTCTTACTAGAAAAGTCCCGATTTTCTTAACTGGATAGTTGGCAACCCTGTATGCCGCCGTCGCGCATCGTCTATGCGACTGGATCCGCCGCGCCGTAATTGCGGGAGAAGTGCATTATTATTTCACAGACCATCATTTAGAGCATTTCGTATCAGTGCTGTTGACCGTTGCCTAAATTGTTACCCATGTATTTCTAATGTATGAAAAATATTTTTGAATTACAACGAAATAAATAACATCGTTATTTTTCATTTAAATATCTAATTTCGTCAAAACTTGAACTTTAAACGCTTATAAAAAATTATTTTTTTTATAAATTTTTTTAATTGTTTGGTCACACTATTAAATACTTACGAAAAACCTTGTTTTTAATTTTCAACCATTAGATATAAAAAATGAATATTTTAAAAATTTTTAACCACAAAACAATTTGCAAATTTTCGACGATGAATTTCGGTTACAATTTGAAGTAATAATTTGTGTAATATTATATTTTGTATAAGTTTAAAATATTGTTTTATTATAAATAATTTACCATTTTGAATTTATAAATGTGCAAATTATAATTGTATTTGTTCAAAATGCAAGTAAACTAAATATTAAGAGAATATATTGATTAATTATTATGATAAAAGAAAAGTAATTTAATTGTAATTTAATTTTTTTTTGTATTAACATATCTATAACATTCAAATAATTATTGAATTCATTTTTAATTTTCTACTTTCTATATGATAACCTACATGTATTATTTTTTAATTGTTGGTATTTGGTATTCACTTAATATAAACTAAATAATCAGTTAATAAGCCTCAATATTTCACTTAATAGAAATCGCTGTGTATACTTCATTCAAATAAATGTTAACACATCAATATTCATTTCACTGCTCATTTTATTGGATTATAAGTTATGTAAATAAGAGTGATCTTTTTTCTTTAAATTGAAACCTTGAATTGCATTGTCACTGAATGGTTTACACCCTTGGATAATTCAGGCCTAGGGTATTCGGCAATGTTTTCAGCACAATTTAATAGAATCAAATTTCTTATGAAATAAAGTTAAGCCCATAACGACGTTTGTCTAGTTTTTACAGAAGAATTGCTTTCACTTGTCAATAATTTTTTTCTGACTTTTATTTAATTATTAATTAGATATTTAGCAGACATAAATCATTCTTCTCTTGATTTTTTTGAAGTTGAATCACAATAAGTACCTATCTGGTGTTTATATAGAATTTAGAAGTTTATCTTTTATTTTTATATCTGAGTATATAAGGATTATATTTAGGGGAAACTATTATGTGAAATATTTTTTGAGGTTTATTTTATATTTAACAAAAATTCGGGATGGATAAAACATTAAAACAAAAAAAGGACATAGGCAAAGTTGTAAAATTTAAACATGAAAACAGATAAATAATATTTTTAATAACAAAACGTAAACAAAAACAATTAGCAACATACGAAAATATGCACTTAGCACTGTTAAATTTAGATAGTATTTTGTAACATGTATCTAAAAGGGAGATTCCTCAGTAATTTGTTGTTTCTAGTATATTTCCTTTCTTAAATATTGGGCAGATTACGGCTGTATTCCATTCTTCAGGTATCTGTTGTTTCTCCCAAATTATGTTGATCAGTTTCCACATTTCAGTTTTTACTGCTTCTCCGCTATTTTTCACTAGTTCTGCTACTATGTGGTTTTCTCCTGGTGCCTTATTATTTTTTAGTTTATTAATCGCTGCGTTGATTTCCGATCTCGAGGGCGAGCTAATATATGGCTCCACTGAAATATATTGTATATTTGTGTGTTCATTTGTTCTAGTGGTTGTATTATTAAGTAGTTTATCAAAATAGATTTTGAACTCTTCTGCAACCTCCCTTTTATTTGTGACCAGCTCTCCTGTTTGATTTTTTATCATTATAGTTTGTTGTTTAAAACTTTGTTTAATAGTATTACTAGTATTGAAGAATTTTTTAGGATTATATCTGTTGTTTTCCATTTTTTCGATCTTTTTTTTCTCTTCTAGTCTTTTTTCTTTTCTTAGTATTTTATTAGCTTCTTTTCTACTCGCTGTGTATTGTTCTATATTTTCATTTGTCGGATGTTTTAGTGCGATTTCTCGTAATTTATTTCTTTTATCTATAATTTCTTTGCAATTCGTATTAAACCATGGTTTCTTTTTAGCACTTTTGCATATTCCTAAGCACTTTTTTGCTCCAGCTGAAACTGTTGTTTATATATTTTTCCATGTATGTTCTATATTTTCTTCGTTACTTTCAGTTATTAATTTTAGTATTTCATCATGTGTGGTTTGTCTATAATACTTGTGTATCTGTTCATCTCTTAGTTTTTCAATAGAGTATTTTATTGATAATTTTATATTGGTTGTTCTTTTTGTTTCCGAAAGTTTTAGTGCGAATCTTGCTATGATTAAATAGTGATCCGAGTCTGCATCAGCACCTGTAGCTTCTGACATTTTGTATGTATCCTTTCTGTTTATTTTGTATCATTATATGGTCTATTTGGTTCTTTACCACTCGATTTGGTGCTATCCATGTTTGTTTATAAATGTCTTTTTTAGGGAAGTATGTGCTACTTAGGGTCAATCCATTAGTCATACAGAAGTTAATTAAGCATGTGCCATTGTCATTACTTCTGTCATGGAGACTTTCTCGATCTATGGTTGGTTGGTACATCTCCTCTCATCCCACTTTATCATTTAAGTCTCCAAGTACAATTTTGACACAGTAATTGGGTATTGAATCCCATACTCTGTCTAGTTCTTCGTAAAAACTTTCTTTGATATCCTCTCCTTTTTCCTCCGTTGGTGCATAGCAGTTAATTATTACTATGTCAAATAAGTGTCCTGTTAACCGTATGTAGCATATGCGTTCACTTATTGCTTGAAATGTTTTGACATGTGGTAAGATAGGCTCATTTACTGCAAATCCTACTCCATTTTCGTACTTTCCGTTCCTGTTACCACTATAGAAAATTGTTTTATCATCTTTTTTTATATTTCTTTCACCACACTACCTAACCTTTTGTAAAGCTATTATAGCAATATTGTAATTTTCGGTAACGTTCAGCATGCATTGCAACGCACCCGGTTTATTTAAAGTTCTAATATTCCAAGTCCCAATTTTGATGCAGTTTACCGATTCCAGTCTTTGTTCAGTTCTCTTCCATATCCGAGGCTTGTTTTGTGGTTTCATAACATTTGGGGTGTCTTCCAATGTAGAGTTGTTAGCCCTACGATCAACCTCCCTTGCCTAGGGAGGAGAGGAGTTCGGGGCCCCGGGTTCGCCATACCCGTAACACATGTAGTGTTTCCCCTGGGGAATATAACATATTATTATTGTAAATGCAATATGCATATATTCTGTTATAAGAAAAAAATATATTGTAGATGAAATGTAAACTGAAAAACTATAAAAATGTAAATTCATTTATAAAAAAAAAAAGAATGTAAACAAGTTTTAACTTGTATTTAACTTAACAAATTGTAACATAATTGAAAGATTTCTGTCTTGCAGACATAAACCTTTTTTTTTGGTAGGGAGGTGCTATGTACCTAGCGATACATAACTTTTATCACTATTAATCAATCAGCAATAACCTCGAGGGTAAGGGAGAATAATGTACGATTCAACATAAATCATTTAGGTTAGGTTAGACCAAGGTAAGACTGGGATGTGGTGCTGGAGGCGTTGGTACGTATGGATTTCCCGCCATACATCCAACGGATCCTGGGTTCGTATCTCAGGGATCGGGTGCTACACCTATGTGACGACCACGATGGCGTCCACGAGGCGGTCGACGAAGACCGTCACACGCGGAGTCCCCCAGGGGTCCGTGCTCGGGCCGCTCTTGTGGAACGTCGCATTCGACACCGTTTTCCGCCTTCCGCTACCGATGGCTGCACGGTCATCGGGTTCGCGGACGACACGCTAGTGGTGTCGGAGGGGAAAACGCTGTGTGAGGTGGAGAACCGAGCCAACTCGGTCCTCGAGGCAGTCGCCGACCATATTGTCGACTTGGGGCTCCAGCTTGCCGTCGACAAGACGCAGGCCGTCGTCTTCAAGACGCAGTATGGGAGGGCTGACCTGAGTCTGCGGATCCAGGGTGAGGCCGTCCGGCTGGGTCCTTCCCTCAAATATCTGGGGATATTACTTAAGGGAAAGAGGGGAATATGGTTCGGTGCGCACTATCGCGCCGCGGCCGACAAGGCCAGGCGAGTCATGTCGGCACTGTCGGGGCTGATGCTTAACATTGGCGGTCCGCGGGAGGGCAAGAGGCGCTTACTGACGAGCGTCGTACATTCGATACTGTTGTACGGTGCCCCGATGTGGGCGGCTGACGTCGCTCGCAACCCGTGAAGCGTCGAGGTTTTAGCAGCGGCCCAGCGCAGGGCCGCCATTGGCGTCGCTAATGCGTATCGTACCGTCTCTCGCGACGCCGTCACGGTCGTCGCCTGCACCATGCCCATCGACCTGGTAGCCTTCGTGCGAGCCGCATCGTTCGAGGCCAGAAGGGCGGTGGCGATGGCAGGGGATAACGAAGGGGGGCCCCTTCCGCCGGACCAACCGCTTCGGGGGAGAGCCTTAGGCCTGATGCTGTGGGCTCGGAGGTGCGCCAAGCACCTCCACCAGCGGACAGTGGACGCTGGTGGACGCGGACGCTCATACCTCCGGACCTACTTCAACAGTGGGCGACCAGATCGCACGGGGAGTTGTCCTTTCACCTCACCCAGCTGATGACCGGGCACGGTTGTTTCAACTGGTACCTCCAGAGGATCAATCGTTCCCCGTCTACCGGATGTTCCCATTGCGGACCACCCGACAGCTACGGTGAGGCGGTCGACGACGCTCACCACACCCTTGTTGATTGCGTAGCCTTCAACAAGGATCGTGAGCGTCTCGTCCGTACGATAGGACCCTTCGACCCAGGCGATCTGGTACCCAGGATGCTGGCTAGTTCGGCGAACTGGGAGGCGGTGGCCCTCTTCGCGAGGGCTGTGATGACCACCAAGGAAGCGGCCGAACGGGACAGACAGTTCCGGCAGGGTGTAGCTCCATCGAGACGAAGGCGAAGGTGAGAGCGGCTGCGGCCGCGTTTTTCCCCGTCGCCGGGCTTTGGCCCCAGACGACGGCCGCCTTATGGTTGTGAGGCCTGGCACCATAAGTGCCTGCAACGATTTGTTGCGCAATTTTTATATTACATTGTTATTTATTGATAAATTTGTATTAAGCTTATGAAAGGTTAGTCAAAGGGGGACTGTCCCTCTGAAGCCTTAAGATTGTTTTATATATTTTTCAATAAACGATGGCGGGCTCGGCATCCGAAGTATTGCTTTACGGCGCTTCCGGATGCCGAGCGTATTGCCGATTTACAAAAAAAAAAAAAAAAAAAAAAAAAAGGCAAGACTAGATCGACTATCTAACATAAGAAAATTCTGAAAATAGGACTAGAGAAATCGCGCACCTAAAACGGAGGAAACGCTAGTACGTGACAAGCCATCAACGAGCCAATGATACTCGAATCGCGAATATCGGATTCAATAATATAAGGCGGCCTCGAACGACCAGCGATTCCAAGGAATTATCTAAATAATAGAATATTTAAATTAAACAATGTAATATCATGCTGGGCACATTAGTTAGATATTAAAATAATAAATAAACTAACAGCATCCGGTGGGTTATCGCACTCGACGACAAAGCGTGAGCAGATGGCATATCCTGGAACTAGCACAATCATACACAATAAAACAAATGAGGTCAACGCTATCTCTACGACGTAGGGACCGATAGGAGGAGTAGCCAATATATAAGGGCCATGTTTACACGCCCGGAAAAGATTTAAAGCATCAAGTTTCCCAGAAATTGAGAATGCTATGACGGAATGGATGAAGCGAGTAAGAGATTATAATTTACCCATTTCAGGACCGTTAATTCAAGAAAAAGCTGCAGAGTTTGCAAAGAATTTAAGCTTCACTTTTCAAGCTAGTTTGGGTTGGCTGGAAAAATTTAAATCAAGGAACGGAATTGTAGAAAAAATCATATCAGGTGAGAGTGCTGCGGTGTCTGAAGTTGACTGTTAACATTACCGAACAAATGTACTGCCGAGTTTATTAAAAGAATACGACTCTAACGAAATGTTCAATGCAGATGTATTCGGTCTCTTTTTCAAGTGTACACCTGATAGAACTTTGACATTTAAAAGAGATAGTTGTCACGGAGGAAAAAAGAGTAAAGAACATGTAACAGTCATGGTAGGAGTTAATATGACTGGAACAGAAAAATTAAAACTACTCGTGATTGGAAAGTCAAAATAACCAAGATGCTTCAAGAAAAAGAACGTAGCATCGTTACCAGTCACATACGCATATAATCAAAAAGCATGGATGTTATCCACTATTTATGAATCTTGGATATTCGACTTGGATAAAAAAATTTTCAAAAAGTGCTTCTCTTTGTCGATAATTGCCTTGCACATCCAAAAACTCTTTTGCATAAACTAAAAGCAATACGGATAGTATTTCTGCCACCAAAAATGACATCCAAACTACAGCCAATGGACCAAGGAATCATTAAAAACATAAAGCATTATTATCGGAGAAGTATAATGCAAAAAAATTTGCGAAGAATGGATTCTGGACTTGAGATAGATAACATAAATCTCTTAGAATCAATTGAATTACTGCATAAGTCCTGGGGAGTAGTCACACAGTCCACAATTGCAAATTGTTTCCACAGAGCCGGTATAAATAAGTTGTTTATTTTATTTATATGTTTCTATGATTTTTAATTATGTATTTATTTATTTATATTTACTTTTGTCTTATAGAATTTCAAGAACAGATGGAGGAAGAACCAGTCGAAGAAGAAAATCCAATAGAGTGGGGACGATACCAGCAGCTTTTTCCAGAGACTAATACAGTTGAATTCCAACATTTTGTTGAGGTGGACTCTGATGGTATAACAACATACTATCCTACTGATGATGAAATACTGAATGATTTGAAGTTCCAAGAAATGCTTAACGACTCAAGTGGGGAGGAATAGGATATTAATGACGATGAGGAATTGCCTAAAACTATTCTTGCCCAGGCATTAGATAGTTTACAGGTTGTGCGTAAGTACATTCAAGAACAACCAGAAATTGGAGATGAGATTTTTTCCGCGCTAAACGTTATTGAAAACATTACAGATAGGTCAAACAATAAAAAACAATCAAAAATATCTGATTTTTTTTAAAAAATTGTAGTTCTACTTTATTTATTACATTGTATTTTCTTTTTTTACAATAATTTATACATACATACATACATATTTATTACTTAATACTTTTTTATAGAATTACTAGATGACCCAGCCACGCGTTGCTGTGGCTCAATAATTATAATACACTGAATCAATTTTTTACTAATTCTTTGGTACAAACAAATTAATATTTTCCAAAAAAATTTAAAATAGAATAATTTATATGAGATTGAAAATAAAACGTTTCGCCAAAATTTAAAAGTAATAGGTAAAGTATCTAAATGTTGAAATTAAGCACAAACCAACATATATACTTTCTGAATTTACATTTTATTTATCTTATATTAAATTATTGTTTGTAATCAGTGACCTACTTATAAAATATACTATATACATTAAAAACATATAAAAATAAATTAAATTATTAAAACTAAAAATTATCTAAATACTACTTTGTGTATAACATTCATGGTTAACTTGTCTTTCGCTAACACGAAGAGATTTAATGGCTTTCCTACACGTGAGCAGGCAACATATAGCTGTCCATGTGAGAAACATGTGTTTTCCAAATCCAAACCGCAAATAGACATTGTTTGACCTTGAGATTTATTTATGGCCATCGCAAAAGCTAAACAAATCGGAAATTGGAGCCTTTTAAACGGTATTGGAGATTTCGACGCTATCAGTGGAATACGTGGCAACAGGACGATATCTCCTTTAAATTTTCTCGACAAAATTGTTGCTTCGAGAATATTTTCGGTCATTTGTTTTATAACTAAACGTGTACCGTTACATAATTGAGGTGGGTTTAAATTACGTAGAAGAATAATTGGTGAACCAATTTTCAATTGAAGATTGTGTGGTGGCATTCCTGGCAAATCCAGAGAATTCAAAAATTCAGTTGTAAAGTTTACGGTTTTGTTTTCATCAATAACTGTGTCGATTGATTTAAAAGACATGAAATCATCGGGAAAAATCTGTTGTATATGGAAGTTAATTTCGTTCACATCAACGTTTCTTGCTGCCAAAATAGCACGATTACAGAGCCAATTGTGATCTAAATAATAATTCAATATATCCGGAAAGACGCTCTCTATTAGTTCATTTCTCGTTTCAACAACAGTGCAGAAAATATCTGGTAATTTTATGTATTGTGTATTTTGATGCAACTCAATTTCACCATTTCTAATATCAAGCAATTGTTTAGAAAATACTTGTGCATTTGGATCATTTTGTAATTGTACTCGCATAGTCAGTCGAAGTGTCTCAACACTTGTCCATAAAAACGATTGTTTTAAGCATGCGTTGATCTCATCGGCAAAAGTAGAGTGAGGAATAACTGGTAAAGTCTGCCGAAAATCACCGGACAGTAGTAAAACAGTATCACTGAAAAGTTTATTGTTGCCTCTCAAATCTTGCATAGTTCTATGAAATACTTCAAGTGAATGTTTATGAGTCATAAATATACACTCATCCCAAATTATTATTGTACTCTTTTGCAACATTGTAGCCATTCCGCTTTTTTTTTTTAATGTTACACATTGCGTTTGGTTTGTTATGAATGTTTAATGGCAACTTCAATGCTGAATGTGCTGTTTGTCCACCATCTAACAAAGTTGCAGCAATGCCTGACGATGCAATTGCCAAAATTTTCTGTTGGGAACGTGTCTTTGCAAGAATTAATGATATTAAGAATGTCTTACCTGTAACACCTGGTGCGTCTAAGAAAAAAAACCCACCTTGATCAGCATCAACGGTCAGCATTATCCGATTATAAATATTTTTTTGTTCGGCTGTCAGTAATGGCTCATTATTCACAATAATTGTAGCTAAGTCAACGTCATTGTACTGTTTTTCTCATTGTAAATCAGTGTTAACTAAGTCGGCAGCCGGGCGATCAGGTGATGACATTCCATTATAACTAAGTGGCAAATTTGAAATTAAAATACATAAATCTTCGATCAACACTAATGCTACATTATACATCTCTAGTGTGAAATCTAAATTTGGACATTGATTTGTTCGTCTAATTCGATTCAGTATATCTTCAGTCATATAATTCTTATATTTTTCCCACATAGTCGATGATTGTGTTTGAAAACATGTTGTCAAAATTATTGCAAACAGTTGACGAATATTATTCGGTGTGGATGTCAATGCTGCATCAGCAAGTGTCAAGTCCCAATGATTATCTGCTTCTAGTAGTTGCAACTTGCAACATGCATCTTGATATGTATTGAACACTCGATCGTTCACTGTACGCAAATATTCGAAAGATGTTGGTCCGGGAATATTCATCAGCAATAAACGCAAAAAGAAGCATTCACGTTGTTTAGGATATACAGTGTAAAGTCGTCTCAATGTCTTAGCTTTAAATATGCCTGGATGGATGTGGTTTTCCTTGCTTACGGGGCTCCCACTTCTTCCCTATTTTATTCCATGTAATATAGCGCGGAACATCGGTATATAATAATGTTTTTGCAAATTGGCCGAATACATCAGATTTTTGACATAATGTAAAGAATTCAGTTAGTGTCCTTTTCGTTGTCTCAAATGCTCTTTTCTTCGGTAAAATATACTCGTTGACCGTTTTCAATATGTACTGCAAGATGCTGGACAGAAGGTTCTCTTTCGTGTATGAGAAAACTGAAAATACGCCATATAGCTTCGCTGCTGCTTATATATCTACACATCTGGTATCTTGCTATTTCGTCATTTTTGTTTATATTTTGTATTTCAAATACGGCCAAATCACTACCTTTATTAACATATTTACAAATGTACTTAATGGATTTGACGGAACTGCAAAACTCGACATTAATATGAGCCTTATACGCTTTTGACAGCAATGGTGAGTACGGAACTACCCACCGATTATCAATTTCAACTTCATTTATAGAATTCGACTTTCACATTGGTCCATGGATAATGCGACTGGTAACAATATCAAACAATTCTGAGTCAATTAGTGGATCCGGAATTTCAGCAGAAATTATTTGGTCAATTTCTTCTGAACGGATTTTATCTTCAAGCCAAACCAAAATTTGAGAATTTGGCAAACCTCGCTTTTGCCACTCAATAAAATACAGCCAACAACGTATGTTACCAAAAACTGAATATTTTATGATTAAATCAATTAAAGATTTTAACTTTTGTTTGAACACACGTGTAACGATATCATGACGATGTATTGATTGTTGGCCTAGTAATAACAAACTTTTTATTTCTTCCCAATTTGGATTACACGTAAATGTAACAAACAAATCAGGTTGACCGTAATGACGTACATAAGTCATCGCATCTTGTAGGTATTCCTGCGTGCTCCAAAGACTGCCGATGTAGCTTGAAGGTAAAAAGCATGCAGTTCCCATGTCATTGGCGTTTAATTTTTCGTCGATGTTTCCGGTGAAAGCATCTCGTAAATGAATGTATTCTTCTGATCATAATTTAGCCTGGTTGTATCTAATATACCGTAAACGTTCACTTTCGATCTTAGCGAACATATCTACAACGTATTGATGGAATAGTTGACGATATCGAAGAATATAATTATATAATCTCGCCACATATTATTAATAATAAATATTGAAAAAAAATTAATCTATCTTTTAAGTTGGACCATATTATAAATGGTTACCAAATTTCATCAAAATCCGTTCAGTAGTTTCGGAGTTTATCGCGAACATACATCGTGACACGAAATTTTTATATATGTAGATATATATATATATTAAATATTTAATTTAAATTTATTTCAATATTTCAGGATCTTGCCCTTAAACTGTAATCTATTATTATATAGCTTAAAACTAAAATAGTTATGTTACTTTTTCTCCTCCTTTCATTGTATCTACAAATTTCAGTAAACTCTGATTTTTAAGGTAATATGAAGATTTTCAATGGAACTCTGATTTGTATCAATTATCTGAATAACAGTTTCAATATTTGGCACAATTTCCAATGAATTTTGATTAAATGCATTTATATTTTCTATAAAATTAAAATAAAAATAAAAAAAATATTTAAAGTATAATTGAAGTATAATATAGAACTTTGATTATAGGTAATAATTTAATTTATAAATATTAAAAATAAACATTTAGGTACCTACATAAGTACCTACATACATTTTTCTGTAAATTTATATTTTATATTATGTGAATTTTGGATATTAATATTATCAATTCACAATTATAATGAAATAATGATTATTATAGGTAATTATGACAACAGAAAATGTTAAATCTTTTAGTAATAATAAAATAAACTTACCATGGTTAAATTTTGATTTGTTAGGCGACAATAAAGACTTTGAAATACACTGTGGAACTTCTTTACACTCGTTTTTAATGTGCACTGTCATTATTGTTATATTTTCTTTATAATTTTTATTACAATATCTGCACGCATATCTTTCATTTTCTTCAATTTCTACTTTTGTGTAGCACCTTTTTTTTTTAATTTCTTTCGGCTTCATTATTTTAGTACATTAGAAATTATAATATAAAATATTTTGAACAATGAGAACTAACATAAATTAACAACACAAATAATGAAGCAAACAATCAGTTATCACTGATCATTAATCAATAATCACATACTATAATTTATAAATTATTATATAAATATAATTAGGTATACGTATACGCAGCGTAAACGGTCGCTGTGATTAGTAAGTTATTTATAGTGTACAGCAGCGTTTCTCAAACTGTGGGTCGCGACCCCCTGGGGGGTCGCGAGAAGTTTTTTAAATTATACAGATTGTAAGAAATTTATGTTTTTTTAAATTGTATAGACTATAGAATATAAATACTAATAGAAGTATAAAGTAATATACGAATTATTACGTGAATTATTACGGCGGGTATTTTTGGTACGTCGTTATCGCAAAAATATTTCGATAAAATATAACGATAAAGTCGGTACTCGGCAATTAGTTGTCTGTAAAATTTTGGTTAGTCGTTACGCTGTATCATCGTCGGCTTGTAATTTTAGTTAATGTGTCGTGCACGTGTATGAGTGTGTTGTACCGCGTGCGTTCGTATTGGTGCGATCGATTGTTTGGTGTAATTGTGCACGCTATTTTGGAGACAAATTATTTACAAAAATTATATGATGGATAAATGGTTGGTAAATAAGCGAAAAATTGAAACTGATGAAAACGAACCTTCAACTTCGGTTTTAAAATGAAAAAAAAAAGACAAGAAAGTATGATTCAAAGTACCCAAAAATTGGTTTTTCTTGGAAAGAAGATAATGATGAACAACGACCACAGTGTGTAATTTGTTTTGAAGTACTTGCAAACGAGAGTATGCGTCCGAATAAATTACGTCGGCATATTGAGACTAAGCATCCTGATTTGATAGATCAACCACTCTCTTATTACGAAACAAAGTTGAAAGAACTAAACACGTCCAAAACAAAAATTACACAGTTCACCAAGATCAATGAAAAAGCTATGCACGCTTCATACCTGATAAGTTTACAAATCGCAAAACCTGGCAAACCACATACTGTCGAGGAGAATTTAGTATTGCCAGCAATAAAAGATACACTTGGAGTAATGTTTGGTAACAAATTCTCGAAAGACGTCGAAATGATACCACTATTAAATGATACAGTTACACGTAGGATTAATGACATGTCACAATGGACAGAAAATCAGCTAATTGAAAGAGCCAGTAAAAGTAGATTTTTCTCACTACAACTAGACGAGTCTACTGATGTTCTAGGTTTATGTCAGTTGCTTGTATTCATACGTTATATATGGAACAACGCACCACATGAAAATATGTTATTTTGTGAATCAATTATTCGAGATACTAGTGAGGAAATATTCAATACCCTTAATACTTATATCAATAAAAAAGGTCTTGATTGGGAAAAATGTGTCGGATTATGTATAGACGGTGCTAGAGCTATGTGTGGTAAAAATAGTAGAGTTGTAACTCGAATGCTTGAAATAAGTCCGAATGCATCATGGACTCACTGCAACTTTCACAGGGAAGTTTTAGTATTGAAAAATCTGCCGGATAACTTGAAAATGGTGTTGAACACTTCTGTGAAAATAGTCAATTTCATTCAGACAAGGCCACTGCAATCACGATTATTTGAACAGTTGTGTGAAGAGATGGGAAGTTTTCATAAATCTCTTCTTTTGCACACTGAAGTACGTTGGCTGTCAAGAGGAAAAGTATTAACAAGACTTGTAGAACTCCGCGAAGAAGTTGCACTGTTTCTAAAGGAAAAAACTGATTTGGCAAAATTGTTGCACAATGAAGATTTTATTTTGAAGCTCACGTATTTAGCCGACATATTTTTGAAACTGAACGAACTAAATTTATATTTACAAGGAACTAAAGGAACCGATATATTTGCGGTCCATGAAAAAATTAGAGGTTTTATGAAAAAACTTACTTTATGGCAAAAAAACATTGAAATGCAAAATTATGATTGTTTTGAAACATTTTAAACTTTTATAACCGAAAATAATATAAAAACTCCTGATGATATAATTAGCCAAATCACTTTGCATTTAATTTCGTTGAAAGATAATTTTAACTTTTACTTCCTTGAAGAAATGGAAAAATGTCAAAAAAATAACTGTATTGTGAATCCGTTTCAGGACGCTATATTAACAGGGATATCAACAAAAGCTGATGAAGAACTCATTGATATATCTGAAGATACATTATTAAAACTTAAATTGAGCGGCAATAATTTGATTGAGTTTTGGCTGTCAGCTCAACAGAAATGTCAAACTCTTTCAACTGAAGCTTTAAAGGTATTACTACCTTTCTCATCTTCATACTTGTGCGAAGTTGGATTTTCGGCAATGGTGGGCATCAAAAACAAACACAGAAACAAGCTCCAATTATCGCACTCCTTGCGTTTGAAAATAACTATAATTGACGTCGATGTTGGTGCTGTTATCAACAATAGCAGGAAATAAGCACAGTCATCACATACGCCTAATTATTAATTAAGTATTATCTTATTATTATAAGTGTATTATTATAATTATTAGTATTATTGTAAAGTTATAAATAAGTAATAAAATAGAAAAAATTTGTTTTTTTAAATTATTTTTTTGATTCTGTAAATATAAAACCATAGGGGTCGCGATAGATTTTTGGAAGAAAATTTGGGTCGCGGTCCTAAAAAGATTGAGAACCACTGGTGTACAGTGTACTTGTGTTTTGTATACTACGTTCGGGGAATGGTGATAATTTGAACTGGTTTTACCAAATTCTCGTAATATTAATTATATTGACGTATCGACTACGGTCTACGGATAACATTATTACATTAACCTCATAGAAATGTTACTAGTGTTAATGTTCACATGAAAACATTTGAAATAAGTGGTCACTCGATTTTTAGAACGGTAAAAAAAATATCGGTAAAATTTACGTAAATTTACCTTACCGGTAAAATTTACCGGGTAAATTTACCAAGCTCCCATCTCCAGAAGGAGGTCTGGGACCACTTCGAGTGCAAGACGTTAGGTGGATATAGCGATCTATATCTGAAAATCGACGTGTTGCTGTTGGCAGATGTGTTTGAGAATTTTAGAGACTTATGTGTGTCGACATACAATCTGGACGCCGTTCATTATTTCACCGCCCCAGGACTAAGTTTTAATGCGATAACGATGTACATGGGACAGAAATCAAAACTTTTGAGTGATTACGATATATTGTTGATGTTTGAGAATGGTCAGTATACTATTTTTATGCATATAAAAATGTTTCTTATATATATATATTTGTAATAGGTATACGTGGTGGATTGGTCCAGGCGAGTAAGAGGTATGGAAAGGCAAACAATAACAAGACCCCAGATTATGACGAGACGAAGGAAAAGTCATGAATAATATATCAGGACTGTAAGTTTTTTTTTTTAACTTTTTTTTTTAACTTTATAGGTAACAACTTGTATGGTTGGGCGATGTCTCAATACATGCCGTACGGTGGGTTCAACTGGGTTGAACCCAACTTGAATGGATTGCATAATTTGAATGATACATCTCCTATAGAACGAGTATACGAGGTAGATGTAACATATCCACAACACTTACATGATGATCATAACGACTTACCGTTTTTACCCGATAAAGATATACCTGAGGGATCAAAGGTTCAGAAGCTGTTGGTGACGTTTAAATATAAAAAAAAATTATATTATTCATTATAGGAACCTACAGCAGGCCATTAAAAACGGGTTTATAGTTGAAAACGTAAATATTTATATTTTATAGGATTTTATAAGATTTTTATGGAATATGGTTTATTATTGGTACACAGAGTTATAGAATTTCATCAGTCGAATTGGCTGGCGAAATATATCGATTTAAACACATAGATGAGGAAGAAGGCGAAGAATGATTTTGAAAGATTTCTTCAAACTAATGAACAATGCTGTATTTTGTATGTCATTTTATTTATTCTATTTAAACATTTTTATTAACATTTTATTTTTCTAGGAAAGACTATACAATCGAAAAAGAAAGAAATGAAAATTGAGTTGGTGTCATGTGTGAGGAGGTTGCAGAAATTGATTTATAAGACGACTTTCAAACATTGTACTATGTACAATAAAAATGTCAATGCTGTGGCACTTGAGAACAAAATAATCAAATTTAATAAACCTATATATATATTGGTAAATATATATTTATATATACTTTTTTTTTTTTACAATTATTAATACATTTGTTATCTATAGGATTTTCAGTGCTTGTATCAATATATTAAAACTAATCTCCTGTATAATATACATAATATATTATAATTATTTCAGATTCTTTGATATATCATGTTGAGACTGATGATTTTTATCAGGACTTGGCTGCTAATTGTAACTTACTGGACCGGATGGATACTGCTAACCTGCTCAGTAACCACCCGTGTTATGTAGCAAACAAGAAGAAGAGCCCAGGGTTCTTCTCTGATGAAATGGACGGTAATGTGATTAGTGAGTTCTGTGCACTGAGAGCGAAATCATATGCATATAACATATGTGCTGGAGAAGAGAATGATAAAAAAGATAAAGTGGCCAGAGTAGGAGGGGAAAAGTTTAAGGCGAAGGGGATCCGGTCTTATGTGGTTAAAAACCACACGACTCTTGAAGACCATAGAAAGAGTTTGTTCAGTGAAGATGGAGTGGAGGCTTTTACGGAGAACGTATAAATTAGATCGTTTAACTACCAACTTATGACGATTAAAACAAAGAAGTTGATATATAACAGATATGATGATAAGAGGGTAGTGCTAGAAAACAAAATAAACACACTAGCCCATGGGCACTATAGTATAGAGTGAGTTAATACAATTATATATAAGAATATTTATTTTTTTTTTAAATATTGTACTGATTCAACTTTTAAATTTTATAGGAAAGATGAACCTGATGAGGAGACTGTTATATGGCCAGAACTTGATTTTGAGATGGATGGCGAAGAACCTAACTGGTCAGATTTTGATAAAGATTTTATGCGGAAGCTTCTACAACATATTACCAAATAATCGTACCACTATTTTAAATAACTATGTAAATTTCCGATTTGTAAATACTCTGTTCATTTTTTAAATACATATATATATATATATATATATATACGTATATATATTATCTGTGAATATCATTCCCATAATGTGTATATACTTTATTAGATAATTGTTAATTAGTATTTGTTTTACTTTGTAAATATACTGTATAAGTATGTTAGCATATAAATAAAAAACAATGTTTGAATATAATATGATTATGTTTATTGTTATATTATATTTTTAAGAATTATTTATAAACCATTTCCTTATAGCAAATACTTTATAAAATGTACATTGTTTAGGATTAAATTCCATATGAAAAATACAACAAGGTAAAGATTCGTCATCACATATTTGCTCCAAACGAGGACATTCAAAGTCTTCCAAGTTGATGACTGTAACGTGTGATATAAACTCGCCGATAATCTGTTGTTTCTGCAAACCTTTGACGTAAATTCTGTCAAATTTGAACGATTGAAATATTTTATGTATTTCTGTGTACTCCACATCGCTGTAATCCAATGATAAACCGTTGTAGCCAATTGTTTACACTTCGACTTTTTTCGACTTGTTTTAGAGATTTATGTTTAAATATCCAGTGTTGATTAGACCATGTCTCAGTGTCTATTATAGACATTTCTTTAATAAAATACTTGTTATTGACTCCGAGAATACACTGAACGTCCAAGATGGCCGATGATATAATTCACTGTACCGGTTAGATTCACTTTCAAACAACCACTGAAACTATTTTTTAATATCGCTCTTATTTATCCATGAATTTTTAGAACTGTTTAATCCCACCCAAATCCCCCTTCTTTCGCACAATTTTTTCAATTAAATAATCATTAGGATAATTTGTTTTAAATATTTCTTCCGAATAAAAACAACCAGCGATCGTTTTTCCCGTATAATCCTGTAGTTGATATGTAGTGGATAACGTTTTGTTTATTTTAGAAATTTTAAATATTTTTGTATACCAGTTCAGTAAATAACCTTTTGTAAATACACCTTTATATGTGCTTATATGTACATTATCGCCAACGATAAATTTAATTTTTCCATTAATAATTTTTCGTTGTTTTATTATCACCGATGATGGATCTGAATCAGCTTACACTGGTGTCATTCCTATAGTTCTATGTTTTGAATTGTTATATTCGTCAATTAATAATGGTAAAATAGATATCCAGTTGTGTGAACCTCGCACTGTAAACTCTTTATACATTTTTTTCTTTTAATGTGTGGTTGAAACGTTCTACAATACATGCTTTCACGATACTAAACGTTGAATATTTATGTAATTTATACTTTTTCATCAACGCATCAAATGTCGAATTGTAAAATTTTTTACCATTGTCGAGTTGTAATAGTTTTAGTGAGCGTTTAAGTAGTATTTTAGACATTGCACTTGAAACTTCTTTACCAATTTTTGGATTTTAATGCCATTGCCCAAGCAAACTTTATAAAACAGTCTGTAACGCACAGAATATACTTATATCCCTTATTTTTTTTCGAATACAGTATCATTTCGACCAAGTCTGCTTGCCATAAATCGTTTTTTCCGTACACATTTACTCTTCGTCTTGTATAATTCTTCCTAGCCGGTCTGTGGAGTTCGATTGCTATGTCACGTTTAGACATTTGGTATTTTTTTTGTTATGACCGATTCATAGAGTTCTTCAAAAATAGATAATATTTTGTTTGAAACACCCGTGTTTCCCGCAGATTGAGAGACTAAAAGAAGTAGTGACTTATCGACCAACTCATTCGGATCATTCCAATATTCTAAATTATGTATTTGTAATTTAACACCCATCCCTGTCGGAAATAGCTTGATAATAATTTGTTTATACTTTGTACCAGCTTTTTTAATTTTTGCTCGTCCTGTGTCAAATGTGCTGAAGATTAAATTAGTATTAATTTATATGTCTTTAAATCATTATCAGTATATTGCATTGGATATCTAGAAAATAATAACTCTACAAGTCCTGGTGTTAGCGGATAAAATAAATCTTTGATATTTATTATGTTATTTTTAAATGTCACTTCTTCTCGACCTAATTTGATAACACCATTAGAATATTTTTTTGGACCATATATTTTATCTTTTTCCTCTTCTTTTAATTTATGAAAACTTCTAATCTGAATGCCGGAAGCTTCATTTATTTGTCTTTCGTCTTCCATAGGGTTAGAAATTTCATCATTATAGGCTCCATCAGTTCATGAAAAAAACTTAATCTACGGCTGGCTTTAGATTTCTCTTTTGATGTGAATGCCCGTGTCCTCGGTCTGTTGAATTTAGGCTAAAAATAAAATTGTTTTCTTTAGTATAAAATAATATATATATATATATATATATATATATATAAGTATATTTGAATTACCTCTGGCACAACTGATGCAGCTAACCACCCTCTCGCCAATTGACTGGTTGCATAAAGTGTCAGTTGTGGTACAAAACATGGCTTCCTCGCTGGCAGATTGTCACTGATTGTTGTCGGATCGATGTGAAGCAAATAGTCTTCCAATTCATGTAATTCAGTTTTCTTTGGGTAAGGGCATTAGAGATCCGAGTGATCACAAATTTCACACGCCTGGAGCAATATTTTAGGCCGTGTTTCGGTGTCTTTTATTTTGATCATTTCTTGTATATCTTCCTTTACATGTAATAAACACAATGCATTCTCCTCGCTCAACTGAATACACTGATAATCGAGTAGACATTTAATTGATAAGAGGTTGGATCCATTACATTGGACTACTGATACAACCTTGTATTCATTAGAGTATAAATACTTTGGCACCTGGAAAGTTTTCTTTTCGAGAAGAGGTATTAATGATTTAAAAAACTCTGTACTCATTTTTACGCGTTGAGAATTTGCATTTATATGAACAACACAATTTAATAATAAAACTGGATCGAGTCCTATATTTACAAAAACAATGTCATCCACGAAAAAAGTTGAACAGTCGATAAGTTGATTAGCCATTATGGTTTGATACACTAAACGCACAAATTTTCACTGCTTAAAGACCTGATTAAGACTGACTTGTCCTATGCTCGTGTCTCGCGTTTTAGTAGTGCTACGGAGTAGAGTAGGGATGAACCCTCACTCTGTAGTACACCATTTGGTGGGGATATGACACCTCATATAATAGTAGACAAGAAGCCTTACAGATATTGATAGTAGGAATGACGTAAGGAATAACATATATGATGTATAAAATATTTATTATCAATTAATTATAATTAAAGATATTATTGATTATAATTTTGTATTCGACTGAGTAGATTGTTTTGCTGACTTGTAGTCAGATAGAGATGGAGGGGAAGATTGTCTGTTACTATACGTCGGACCGTCGTTCTTGTCAACAGCCTATAAAAATTAATAATTATTTTTCAAACAAATTATATATATATATATATATATTACCTTTGGTTTAATTTTCCGAATTGGTGTCCATGATGTCTCTGCAGGAATACTCCATTGTGCTAACACTCGGAAACCCCTTTCCTCGTCAGCTCTCTAAAAAAATAACAGTTAATACTTGAAATATTTTTATTATTTTACTTTTAAATTACCCGTGACTGTGAAAAATGGTCTTCATTATATGACATTAACAAAGACATACTTGAGTATATTGGTGGCGACGGTTGTACCATGTCCAAGTTAAAGGCTTCCGTATAATACTAAAATAAGTAATCGTAATAAAAAATGTTTTATTATATTACCTTTAATTTCTCAACCTCTTGCATCTCTGTCCTTTGGGTTGGCGAGATAAATTCTAACGGACCGTCATCATCTGTCTAATTAAATGTATATGTTAAATATTTTTTAAATAATTTTAAAATATATATGTATATATATATATATATATATATATATTCATACTTTTAACGATTTTGTCATCCAATTGATTGCTAGCTGTTCAGTCGTTAATAATTTTATCTGGTTTAAAAAACTCTGTTTGTTCTTCGGTATATACTTTGCGATTAATTCAACATGAATTCCTTTGATTATTGAAATAACTTCTTCGAGTGTCGCTGATTTATCAATATTAAAATCTGTTTTAAAGTATTCTGTTATTTGATCCAATTGATTTACAATAATAGATCGTACGATATCGATTTTTCTTATTATGGTTTCGAAAATGGTCCACTCTAAATCTTGAATTGTCAACAGATCTCTTCGACTTAATATAATTCTACATCCATTTTTTTGTTTACACTCTATGACCAACATATGCTCTCCCTTACAAAGCAAATTCGTCTTCCAAAAAAATTAATTTTTTATATTGTACAGCTGTGTGCAGAATGTGTGATACAACATGACTCATCACTGAATAAATATGCTTCAAGAAGTCTGGAGAAATATTTATATAGCGCGATGGTGTAATTATTAAAATTCAAATATTGAATTGTTGAGCAGGATCTAAACCGAAGTTTAAAAACTTACGTTGAACAAAGTCTATGGTGAAGTTTGTCGAATCGACAAGTTCGGAAGGTGGCGTCGGTGGTATATAAGTGAAAGTATTCTTTTTGAATAAACCTATGTTATTTGCAATTGAATTGGCCATGTAAGGACTCATTATAAAAAATAAAAAGCACTTGAAATTTATAAAGACTGAGAAAACACAGACGATTAATATGTGTACAACGGTTCAAAACTGGTAATGCACTGGACGAATGTTAGCAAAATTATTGGTAAATTTTTTACACACATTATTATGTGGGGATAAATCCCCCAGATAGCGTTGGTGCGATGAAATATATGTAAATACGGATCAGTTAGGGGGCGGTGATAGTTTTGGGGGGGGGGGGTGGTAAAGACGGCGACACGATCCATGGTTAGGCGGTGTATGGGCATGTGACGGTGGCTTATGTGTGTGGTGGTGGCGGTGACGTTGCTGCTGCGGCGGATGGTATAAGAGGAGAACCAGGAGAACCAGGAGGACCAGGGACTAGGCATCAGAACATACCAGTTTATCCTACTGTTGTATGTACCTATATTTTTGTCTGAATAATAAATAAATAAATCGTTACTGGTTTACTGAATAAACGACTAAATATAATTTTCAATTAATTTGAACCAGGCTTATATAATTAAAGTTAGAACAAAAAAATGTTGTTTTGTGGAGTTGATAATGAATTTTGTTGTATATGTCAAATGGTGGAGAAAAAAGTATCATCACCGATGATCATTTTTGTTTTAAAAATTGGAGTGCTTCATCTACTGCAATGGAAGCGGATATTATTGTAAAGGTATTTAAACAAAGTATATCAATGTACAATATAATATTTTCACAATTAATTGGTAAGAAAATTAAATTGAAATAAATAATATATAATAAATTATATTTCTAAATTTTTCGATATCACGATATTTGGAACTTATATTGTAATTAAAAATGTATAATATTTTATATATATATATATATGTATAATTATGATTGAAAATTTAACATATAATGGTTTTACAAAAGTTTTGCATACAAGAATTACAAAAAGCAATCAAATGTTATTTTATAAAAATAATTTAAGTATTTGAAGTACACATTTTTACAAAATTAGTAATTTAAACGGAAAATAATAACTTTCAGCTATTTTTTGTACCTAATTTAAAACCTATTATTAATAGGAACCCGAAAAATTTCTCTGTTACGTATTTTATATTATTTACTATACACAACGAAATATTTTAAAAGTGTTTATCTAATATTTAGTTCAACTGACCTCCTCCGCTCTGCTTTATCGAACACAATGATTAAATATTGAATTCAAATTTAATGCTATAGTTTATAGGTAATACTTTAATGTGATCTACTGCATGGCGAGGTACACTAGACCCATACTATACAAAATAGCTTGTATGATTTTTTTTTATTTTTATTTTATTAATGTTTTACATTATTAAGAGATGGTGATAGCAGTGTAATGAAGCGATTGAGAATGGAAAAAACCATATGATCCAAATATTTTAATAAAAAAGATTGCAATCACTCATTGCGTAATTATATAAATCGGATGAAGGTTATAAGTGTCAAAATAAAAAAACGACAAAAAGAATAAGTTATAGCAGGCTGCTATCGTACAAGATAAACTACTCAGTTTACGTGCATGTTTTTAGACTATTATAAAATATTTATATAAAATAAACAACACTATATATAATAATTAATATAAAGATTAAAAATTATAAGATGCTTTCACTTAATGGTTGTTTGGAAATAATGGGTAATTTCAATGTGTATTTTCTTACAATTTCACTTCATACTTTTAACATACTCTGACAAAAAGTAATGCATATTTTATTATTTTATATTACATACAAATTATATCCTTGATTATCATACGATTATTACATAAGTTTTATTTACATTTACTTAGGCTTCGCTATGCGGTAACAGAAGTGATTAAGTATAGAAAACAGCATCTTACTGATAAACCGTATGAGGAAATATTAACTTTATTCAAAACTGATTTGACAAATGGACCATTTTATGTATTTGGACATCATAGTAACTGCAAATCCTATTTTTGTAAGGAAAATAAAGGAGGTAGGATTGTACATTCGAATTTCAACAATTTTTCACATTTAGGTATCATTTCCGTTTACATATACAAGTACAGGATACCCCCCCCCCCCAAAGATGTCTTACTCTTTATGATATGCCAATATATTCTGAGAGAATAAAGATAATCTAATTTTTATTTTTATAATATTCATAGTGACAAAGGTTACATTACTAATAATATTTTAATTGATTTAATGTTTTAGTAAAAAAGTTAAAAAATATTATTTTAAATTATTTGTTTTCAAAAAAAAATTAAAGATAGACATTTTATGGAAAAATTTTTTCTTAAAATGTTGAAATGTATATTAAAAAAATAAACATTAAAATGACAATATCCATCTTAATTTTTTCTTTTTTATTGGGAGTCTTGTAAACAAACAGAATTAGATTATCTTTATTACCTCAAGACAGTCAGGAGTCAAGAGATATCATAATGGGTAAACCCTTTTATGGGATATCTTCTGTACAATATAAAATCAATAAAAATTATATATATATGCGTATGTGTATTAAAAGAGAAGAAAACCTAGTTTCGTAACTTTCAAGACATGATGTTTGGGATGACATAACCAAAGCCAGGTGTTTAATGACTTACCACACAGAAAACTTATTACTTAATTACAACAATAATGCAGCCGAACTATACAACTCGATATTGGCTAAATTTATTGGAAGAAAACGAGTTAACTTTTAGTTAAAGGTTCATATCAACTTAGGTGTAATGCTGTAGTTATGGCTTATAACATTGGATCAAATTGATTATCAATATTTAATAAGCACGTTACAAATAAAAGTCCGGGGAAATAAACACCCGTAAAACACGACGTAAACTTTTTTTTTCAAAGCCAATTCAATGTCTTTTAAGTTAATAAGAAAATACTACTTATGTTAGATCCAATGAAAACTATGGGAACGTCTCAAATAATAATTTAACACATTCAACAGCAGAAGAATTAGAAAAGTTGAAAAATATTTTTTTAAAACAATTAAAACTAAATAAAAATGAAATCCACGATTTAAAAAAAAGAACAGTAAGGCAACACTAATGCAAAGAATGGCATTTAGAAAGAAAAAAAGTTTTGTTTCAATTATTTTATGATATAAAATTATTTTTTCATTGTTGTTTAAATGTATTTGTTTCTTTTACCTTGATATAGATTAACAGCCTCCGTATTTGGTAAAATTTGTAAATTGCGTGAATCCACTTCACGTGACAAAATCGCCAAGGAATTATTGTTTGAGGCTTTTAATGGCAATGCTGTCACTAGATATGGAATTCAGCACAAAGATATGGCCAAAAAGCAGTTGGAAAAAGTCATTGAGAAAAATATAATAAATGCAGACTTAATAGTGGACCATGAATTATCATTCTTGGCAGCATCTCCTTATGGCATAGTAGATAATAACGCTTTAGTTAAAATTAAATGTTCAGCATCAGCAAAAAGTATGAGTCCTGAAGACGGAATCACTTAAAAAAAAAAATAATAATAATAAAAAGTTGTGAAATAAAAAATGGACAGCTGCATCTCAAACGAAACCACAACTACTGCTATCAAATACAATGGCAATTGCATATTTCGTGTAAACTAAACTGCTATTTTTCCATTTGAACACCTAAAGGTTTTTATATCTCATTTATATTTACGCTCATTGTCCTCTATATTTAAATAATTAATTATGTATGTCCCCCCAAGGGGATGCTAGGTATTTAGCACTACGGGTTTGGCGAACCCGGGGCCCCGAGCTATGAGCTGGTTTTAACTAGCTGGCTCAGTCTGGTCCTCCAGGTTGGGGGTTTGGCGACGGGCTAACAACCCGTCACTGTAAAAAAATCTCAATTGTTAAGAAACCAAAACTAAAGCCTCGGGACAGAGATCTGGACAAAACACAACGGAAACGGCCCGGACTACAAGGATTCAGGATTGGTACTTGGAATGTAAGAACGTTATATAAAACATGAACACTTAATACACTAGTCAATGCAATAGATATATATAAGGTAAATGTAGTAGCGTTACAAGAAACGAGATGGCAAGGCGAAGGATGTATAACAACAGATAACATGACATTATTCTATGGTGGTGTAACTACAAATAGACACGAAAATGGTGTGGGTTTTCTTGTACACAATAGGCTGATACCATGGGTTAAACAATTTAAGGCTATAACGACCGAATATGTTACATCCGGATTAATATGAACCACCGAGACATGATTATAATTTGTGCATACGCACCAACCGAATCAGGAAATGAAGAAGCAAAAGATGCCTTTTATGAAGAGCTGGAACAAGTATATGACACTATGCCAGGTCATTGCATTAAATTATTATTGGGAGATATGAACGCTCAAGTGGGTAAAGAAAATTCATTCAAAACAACGATTGGAAAACATAGCTTACACGACCGAAGCAACGACAACAGAATAAGATTAATTAATTTTGCAATAAGTAAAAATATGGTAATAAGCAGTACAAGATTCCCGCGAAAAAATATTCATAAAGAAACGTGGCTATCTGCGGGAGGCAGATTTAGTAGTCAAATTGATCATGTCATCATAGAAAATAAACATAAGACGATTATAAAAAATGTCAAAAGCTACAGAGGAGCAGATGTAGACACAGACCATTACTTAGTCCTGATTGACTTCAGAGTAAAGATGTCCATGGAATGGAAAAAGAAACAAAAAAAACTTGGAAAATACGATGTGGATAAATTAAAAAACAAGGAAACAGTACGGACATATCAAGAAACGGTGGCAAATCTCTTAGGAAGAAGAGAGGGCTCCGACAAAGAACAAATTGAAGAATCATGGAAAGTAATTAAGACCTCAATAACGGAATCCGCAGAAAAAGTTATTCAACTCACACAAAGAAAGAAAACAAAGAAATGGTTTAATGATAATTGCAAGAAAGCAATCAGGGAACGTAATGAAGTTAGAATCAAAGCAATACACACACCAACCCTAGAGAACATAAGGGACTTTGAGAACAAAAGAAGAGAAGTAAATACTCTGATAAGAAAAGAAAAGAGAAGTATAGAAAAAGAGCGATTAGAAGACATTAAAAACCTTAAACACAACCCCAGAGAATTCTTCAAATGTTGCAAAACATTTAAAAATGGATTTGTACCTGCTATACGGATGATAGAAGATAATAATGGTACGCTCATTACAAAATCAGAAAATATTGCCGAGGAATTTAGATCGTACTTTGAAAAAATCCTTAACAGAGACTCAACAACAGGAATAGGTGAACAAGACGTACCATATATTACACAGCGGAACCAGAAGTACTAAATCCGAGTTTAGAAGAGATACAGTATGCAATCCAAACTCTAAAAAATAATAAGTCTCCAGGAGATGATAAAATTGTTGCTGAGTTATTGAAGTTAAGAGGACAAAACCTAACAAAAAATTTATATAACCTAATTCAACAGATATGGAAAAAGGAAAAGATACCAAAAAAATGGAATGAATCATTGATATGTCCAATTTTCAAAAAAAGGTAGCTGAAATAAAGTCGAAAATTATAGAGGCATAACACTGTTGAATTCTGGATATAAGATACTATCATTAATTATACTTAAAAGATTGCAAATATACACAGATGAGATAGTAGGTAACTACCAAAGTGGATTCAGAAAAAATAAATCAACTACTGATCACATATTTGTCATAGGACAAATTATGGAGAAAAACTACGAATTCGCGAAAGATCTACATATGGTTTTTATAGATTACAAACAAGCCTATGATAGCATAGATAGAGAAAGACTATGGAAAATCCTTAAAAACTTTGGTTTACCAACTGAATTAATCAACATGATAAAACTATGTAACACAAACACCAATAGCCGAGTCAAGGTGAACAACGAGATATCGTCTTCGTTTATAATAAATAATGGATTAAAACGAGGGGATGCGATGTCACCAGTTCTCTTCAATATGGCACTGGAGAGTGTAATAAGAAAGATACCACGAACTGAGACATTAAACCTTGACGAAGGAAATATCCTACTAGCATATGCAGACGATAAAGTGGTTATTGGAAATTCGAAAGAGAGATTAATATTATAAATTTAAAAAAAAATAGTCCAATTGTAATAATAAAATCAAAAATTGTTAGCTAAATTTTTATAATAACATACTTTTGCCACACCAGCTTTATGAGCTCCTTGTGACTCCATAAAGTCAATGTAGCTACTAAAATTTTGGAATTCATTCCATGTTGGTCTGAAAACCATGATTTTTGGTGCATATTTACTACAACTCATCTTATCTAAAATTATAAATAAATCATTATTAAAATCAATATGTTTTATTGTTTTAAGTATACCTAAATTTGAATTCATCATATTTTAATAACTAAATTTTCATTTTTAAGTGTTTTAATGGTGACAATAAATATAGTTTTGATATATAACCATTGTTGTGCTTTGAATATCTTAAATTATAATAATATATTTATATATAATAATACATTGCCAATAATTACAACAAAAAACAGAATTAATACTAATAAAACATCTTATTTTATTGAATTTTAAAAAAAAACTTAACATTAAACATCATAACATCAAACTTTCAAGTCCCCAATACAATACAAATGAGACAATTACTGTACACATGATATATATATAATTTATGCAATATATTAAGTGTAATGCATATTGTAAAGATTAAAGAGCCATTTAAGTTACATATCTATACTAATCATAAACGTCATACAAAGATATGTTATTGTTTTTTGAACGACTAATAGTGATAGGAAATATTATATTGCATTTTAATATATTCCTGGCGCCAAACATTTATATTGAAAACTAACAACAAGATAGTGTAATGAAATTCACCAGTAACCCGGATGAACTGTAATGCCCCCC